>JAFBJT010111824.1:9033-20826 GCA_016785325.1 Chascanopsetta lugubris
CAGAGGTCGGTGATCTCGCTTCCCTGAGCGGCCACTTCCTCCACCGCCTCCGCCGCCACCTCCTCCTGGTCCTGGTCCTCCTCCACCCTCTCTGCGTTGCCCGCCGCTCCGCCATCCACTGTCTCCGCGTCGTCACGGCGACAGCCAGGCTGCACGGCGGCGGCGGCGGCGGCGTAGAGGTCTCCATCGTCCTCGGCCAGTTCTTGCTCCTCCTCCTTCTCCTTCACGTCCTCTTCAGCTTTCTGCTCCTCCTGAACTTCTTCTGCCTCAGGGGGCGGAGCTTGTTCATCGTGGGCTGCGGGAGCAGGGGGCGGGTGGGTCGGGGTTGCCACGGCAACCGGAGTCTGATGAGGCGAGGCTCCGTCCTCTGATTGGTCCGGTGCGGCATCACCCGCTGGACACTGCGGCACCTGCGCCTCTGTGGGACCGCCTCTCTCCTCCGCGCCCTGTGAGGGCTCCTGCGCTTCTCTGATTGGCTGCCTCTGTCTGTTGGCCCTGTGCCGGGGGTTGGGGTCGCCATGGCGACGGTAGCGGGTGACAGCAGGGCGCAGCGGGGGCACCGGTTGAGGATCCCGATTCTCGTCCTCTTCCGGCCTGGAAGACGCCATCACCGGAGGCCCCTGGTCGGGACTCTGAGCCTGACTGGGGCCCGGCCCTGCTGGAGGGCGCCGGCGGTGCCGAGGGGGTCCGCGACCCGACAACTGGTGATGATGGTGGTGGTGCAGCGGGTTGTGGTGTTCGTGTTGTTGTTGTTGTTGTTGTTGTTGTTGTTGGTGGTGGTGGTGGTGATGGTGATGGGGATCCGGTTCTCCGTCCTGGTTGAGCATCTGACACGGCCTCCAGGAGCGTCGGACGGGGGGCTGTTCCCCCCGCGGCGTCCCGTTGGGCTGCCTGTTCCTGGGAGGAGCTTTGCTCTCCTCCCCTCCCTCCTCCGGCCCCTCCCCCTGGTACTTGTGGCTCATGCCTCGTTTGTGATGATTGTTTTCTCTGGTGGAACTCTTCTCACAGATCAGCCTGGCAGAGACACAGATACGGAGGAAATGATATATTATCAAAATGGCAACAACGTGCTTTTATTTTGAAAAGCTTCCATTTCCTGTGCGTGTGATTCTCTCATGTCTGCATGACTGTAGTCGCAGCATCGTGGTGCATCGTTGTTTTCATGTTGTTGGCGCCCTTTCCAAGCCTTCAAAATAAAAGTCCCACTTTGATTCCAGCTCACTCATCTCCAAAGATTAAATTATTAGATTATAAAGTTAAGTGGTTTTAGTCGTCCTGGACAAATAATTGCCCTCCCCTGTATTTAGCATTAGGGAGTAACATTTATGCACTTCCACTCTGGAGCCTTGGTCCATGTGTATAAACAGACTACTACAGTGTTGGAGCACGAGGCCGGGGGGCTCCCTGTCTCTGTGCAGCTGACAGCAAAAGCCTAAATCCTCTGGGATTCATCTGAGTGTGCGCTGCACTTTAATCTGGGCCACATTCATCCGTCCACCGGCAGCTGGCAGATGGTGGAGGACAGAGGAGGAGGAGGAGGAGGAGGAGGAGGGGGAGGAGGGGGAGGAGGGGGGCGGGGCATGATGACATGGAGGGACGTGCCTGGTATCTGATCAGACCTGATTGGGGGGGGGGGGGGGGGATCAGGCGACCACATGAATAATCAATGAGCCCTGTTATTAATTATGACGAGGCTATCAGAGTGGACATCTGCCATCACAGGCCTCTGAGGTCATGGCGTCGTCTCAGCCACTATTTCAGAAAGTGACTCCAGAGAAGAAGAAGGTTAATTATCTGCTTTGAACCGAGAATGAAAGGGTGAGGTTTTAATAAGGAGGACGCTCAGAAGCTTCAAAGGTTTTCTTGCCTCTGCACGTTTCACTGAGGCTCCTCTAATGAATGATGAGACAAACTAACGACCAGAGAAATATATGATGAACAATTGTTTATGAACTCAACAACTCATCATTCGTTGAGAATAGAATCGTCTCCTTTGGAACCCAGACCATTGTTCTTGCACTAAGACAATCAATGATCCATTGAATTGCAGTTGCATTTGTGTGTGTTATGAGGTGAATATATTATTAGCAATGTTATTATTATTTTAGGTAATAGAAGATGACGTAAGAGCACTATTCAAGTGCAGAGGCGTGCAGATGCATTTGTTACTTTCCCCATGCACTCAAACTACTGTGTATTTAAAGGGGAATCCTCCTTGTTTTTCATTTGGCCACAAGGGGGCAGACAACTCAAGCAGCCCCAAATGATCTGAGTGTCAAACTGCCACAGGCTCCACTGGGTTCAAGTCCCTTTTTCTATTTGTCGGCCATTTTGTGCAGAGAATAATGTGCTGGAGTTTCTCTATAGGATCTTTTATTCATTGTTATTGTAAAAAAAAAAAAAAAAAATCATATATTTATATATATATTTTTTGTTCCGGAGCACGAACCAAAACATGAATGCTCTCAGCGGGAGTGAGGGTTGAGCTCCCCAAGTGGTTCATGTCACTCTCTGTCCCGGGGTTAAGGACCGGGTGACTCGTAGGGGGCACATGGGGGGGTGGGGGGGGGCGGGGGGCCAGATGGCCCTGCCAGCATGGCAGAGTGGGACCGGGCCTGTGGAGACGTGAGCTGAGCACCGCACTTCCATCTGTCGGGCTGCAGACAGAGAGAGCTGCAGGGTTATACATTCCCTAACCCTTTCACTTAGTGATCTTACACACACACACACACACACACACACACACACACACACACTCTCACACACGCACGTGTGCTTCACTTACTTAGTGACCTTCACTAATTACATGGACTTATTGGACATTAACCCCCACTATCAGGTGAACAGGTGACAATCACAACATACTCTGTCCCATAATGAATATACCTGCCACATACTTTGCCTATTTATCATTTTAGTTTATCAGAGGAATTTTCCTGATCAATAATATCCTGGTATTTAATAGACAGTTGTTGCTTTTCAGAGGTAAATCAATGATTGATGGTGATAATAATTGATCGATTGACCCAAAAGGAAAGGTTTGACAGCTTAGTTAGTCAAACTAAACAGATATTGGACCTGTCTTCCTTATTGTTGTGTGTATTATGTGTTTTCACATATATACACTTTCTTATCTTATTTTGAAATTCAGGGGAAAGTAGAAATTCAAGAGAAAGTATTCCTTTTGAAAAAAAAGGGTTATATGATGAGGGAAATAGTCTAGATTTAAACATACAGGAGGAATCACATTATCATAATGCAATTACTGTTTCCCAATAAAGCACCATTCTTAAATGGAGCTTTTCTTTGAATTCGGTCAGAGCTTTGAGAGGAGGTGTGGGGCCAAAGGTCAAACACAACATGTCACCTTGGGGCATTTGATTGACAGTTTAAAAGAAATAAGAAAATAAAAGTCAGCTATTTCATATGCAGAATTGTGATGTGCACCTGTTTTCCTCCATCTTATGATTCATCCACCTGCAGTCACTCTGCACCAGGCCTGTATATTATTCTAACTGCACCTGCACCGACACATCGTGTTTACATGCTATGATTGCATCACCACGAGCCTGGTGCTTTTATTTTGAAGGCTGCTTCAATTTCCTCCCGCGGCCTCCTCCGGTGATAGCGAAGGCGTGGAAACCATCACTTTGATGATTTAGTGCTTTTTATGAATTAGTGATGAATAAGACACTAATGTGCAGCCCGTGCACGGCGCTGACAGCCCGGCTCCATCCCGGACCGGATGCTGCTGTGGATGGAATGGATGGGTTCACACCACATCCCATAATATTCCCGATAGAATCGAGTAAAAACCAGCCGTCACATATTACATATTAATACCCCCCCCCCCCTTCTCCCCCCCCCCCCCACCCCCCTTCTCTCTCTGTGTCCGCCATCATCGGAACCCACAGCCCGGTTCTCCCCGCTCGCCCTGTCCCGTGCTCGCCCGGCCTCCGGTCACCGGCGGCCGGACGTGACATTCAGCCGTTTACCTGCCTGTCAGAGGAGGAGAGGCCCGGCTCGGGCTCCGGCTCCGGCTCCGGCTCCATCCGCAGTGCGCGACATCGTTCCGGTCCGGTCCGGTCCGGGCGGCTCCCCGCTCGAGCTCCCACCCCGTCCGTCGCCTGCTCTCTGTGGCTCTCGGCCGGGCTCGGCTCGGCTCGGCAGGGCTCGGCTCCTCCGGTGGCGGTGGCTCCAGACAGTTCGCTGGCCGGCCGGGATTAAGGCGCAGAGCTCGGCCCCGCCCTCAGCTCCGTGACATCACCGCGGATTAATGAAGCACAAAGCGCCTTTACAACCGCCGCTGATGCTGAGAGCTCGGCCACAAACACCCGGTGCGCGGAGGCTGGAGCCGGAGCCGAGCGGTGCGCGCGTCCCGGTCCCACCCACTCCATCAGCTGCTGCGGCCCGCAGAGAGCTGCTGCTGCTGCTGCTGCTGCTGCTGCTGCTGCTGCTGCTGCTGCTGCTGCTGCTGCTGCGGCGGCGGCGGCGGCCGTGTCTCACGGTCTGCCAGTAGGGGCGCTGTTCCCCTTTCCGCTCAGGTTCATGTCACTTTGGAAAATCAGTGAAGATGGAAAATAAAGAGAACTTAATCAGATCTCATTTAAGCCCAAAGAGTTTTAATGAATCTCAACCTCATTAATTACCTCACTGTAACTGTCTCACCTCACTGTAACTGTCTCACCTCACTGTAACTGTCTCACCTCACTAGAACTGTCTTACCTCACTATAACTGTCTCACCTCACTAGAACTGTCTCATCTCACTAGAACTGTCTCACCTCACTAGAACTGTCTCATCTCACTAGAACTGTCTCATCTCACTAGAACTCTCACCTCACTATAACTGTCTCACCTCACTGTAACTGTCTCACCTCACTAGAACTGTCTCACCTCACTATAACTGTCTCATCTCACTATAACTGTCTCATCTCACTAGAACTGTCTCATCTCACTAGAACTGTCTCACCTCACTAGAACTGTCTCACCTCACTATTACTGTCTCATCTCACTATAACTGTCTCACCTCACTAGAACTGTCTCACCTCACTATAACTGTCTCACCTCACTATTACTGTCTCATCTCACTAGAACTGTCTCATCTCACTAGAACTGTCTCATCTCACTAGAACTGTCTCACCTCACTATTACTGTCTCATCTCACTAGAACTGTCTCATCTCACTAGAACTGTCTCATCTCACTAGAACTGTCTCACCTCACTAGAACTGTCGTGCACAACGTTTTTGTATTACATATGTTGGGGACAGGGGTGGTAGTGGCTCAGTGGTTAGAGCAGCCGCCTTCCAAAGCAATGGACACTGGTTCAAATCCCACTCAGGCTCTGTTGCAGTGTCACTTGCCCTGACGCCTGATACCCCCCATAAAAGCCCTATGTGTACTGGTAGAAATACCCTGTCACCCAGAATACTAGATAAGCAGTAGAACATGACATTGGTATTTGACCATATGATGATATAATTATATCATTATATATACTATAATTTATAGTATAAATTATATATTTATATCACAGAGTACATTTCTAAAAATGTTTTTATATAATTGTTTTGTAATTCAATTTCCATAGATAGAAGTGGCAAAAAGAGAGACAGACATTTTACACACTGTACCTTTAATTAAATCATTTTTTAAAGAACATAAACTAATTAAAACATATATATATATATAAATGAAAGATACATTTTATAAAGTGTCAGAGCCACTAGAAACACCTGGCAGCTTTTCCAGTCACATGAAGTCAGCAGCTGATTGGTCAGTTCCCAGCCACAGGTGAGCAATCAGCCAGATGGTTCCCTGCATGTCTCCCTCACCTGAACATGCTGCTTCAGCTGTATGTTTAACTGTGCATTTGTTTTTGTTAACCATGTCTTTTAACCCCCTTTAAACTCGCTGACTGTTAGCATGCTAAAGCTAGCTGTGTGCTTGCACCCTTGTGATGTCATTCAGCACATGTCCTGCTGGTGTGTAAACAAAGATGGCACCAGACCGGTAAGATTCCTCTTCAGATGTTTGTACGTTGAAAACCAGTCCAGACTGTGTCTTTTAGTCGTATACATTCTACCACTGAGGGTCTGCTCGGTGAAACCGTATTAAAGGTGCAGTGTGTGATGTTTTGGGAATTTCTTTTTACCTCTAAAAATATTACAAGATAATTTACTTACTGACATTTCCATGAATTTACAGGCATCTGAATGTTTTATTTTTTACCCTTTAAAATGAGCCCAGAAGGGTGAGGGTGAGGTGATGGATACAACATGCAACATCGCCTCAAGATGGCACCAAATCCTACCCACTGCACCTTTAATGTCTCCCTAATATGGATTCACCATGACTAAGAATAGGAGCTCTTAACAATACGCCGTTTGCCGGTGTGTGTTTCAGGCCTGGTGCAGCAGACCACTCGCACCTGTCTGTGCACGGCTCAGCTCCGGTGCAACATTCTCACCTTGGTCACGTGCACCCACCCCTTTTTTGCCGGAGCAGCCGTTACCATGACGACACAACGTGCCGGAGGATGGAGGGGATGGTGAGGAGAGTAACCATGGCACCCAGTCTGTTATTCGCCCTGTCTGCAGCCACACAGCTTTATTTATTTATTTGTTTGTTTATCATCACAGGCGGTGCGGAACATTTTGGCGAGTGCGGGGGCGCGTGTGACACATCCCTGTGATGGCGGCCAATCACAGAGCTCCGGGACAAAGTGTCGACTGTGCAGAATCCGGTCTGAGGAATAGAAGCTCGCTGCTGCTGCAGGGGTCAGCTGCCGTCAGTCAAACCTACACTTCACCAGTGTGAGTCTCTGCTCTTCAACTTTCATAGGGAACATGAATAATTGCTGTCGGTCCTCCGCCTGTGAGTCTGCACACGTGGATGGAGGTTTACTGTACATGTCACTGTGTGACCTGCGGGGGGCGCACACTCGACACATCACTGGGATTAACGCACATTAATCTTTCATTGTTGTCTTTGCAGAGCTGGGTCGCGTCACGCGAATAGAGCAGAGAGGCCTGGATGTACAGGAATGTGCTCTGCAGCCTCCATGTTGTGCCCCTGGAGGCTGTGAGGGGGGATGGTCTGCAGGGGGCGCTGTGCATCAGGGTGGAGGAGGGCTGGAGGTAGTACGGCTTTATCACTTACATATCATTTCTTACATTTTGTGTCTCTGTGGAACATCCACTTCACTTACATTTGTCATTTAGAAAAATGCCCTTAAAGGTGCAGTGCGTAAGATTCTGGTCATTTTTGTCACTTCTAAAAATATTACAAAACAGTGACATACCGACATTTTCTCGAATTTATAATCACCGAAATGTTTTATTTGTTTTTCACTTACCCTTAAATGAGCCCATTAATGTGTATTTACATGAGGAGTGGCTCCTCTCTACGGGGGCCGCCATGTTTTTACAGAAGTAAACGTGGACGTACTAAACATCTTTTGAGTTTTAATGACGACTGAAGTCGACCACAGGTTCTCCTGCATGTTCAGAAGAGTGAGGTGATGGATACAACACGCAACTTCACCTCTAGATGTCACCAAATCTTACACACTGCACCTTTAATTGTTGACTCAGGTTATTGTCTGTTTCTTTGTTCCATTAAACCTCAGTATAAATATGATTGATGATAATCTCCCGCCTCTCAGAACAAAGAATACGCCCAGTCTTTGATGATACAGATGTAATCAGATTATTTTGTTTCTTTGGGCCGTTGGGTTTGATCAGTGGTCCGTGTGCTTCCCAGGGGGCCGGGTGGAGGAAATTATGGGATGGAATCTGCTGAAGCCCCTCGCTGCCAAATCACATACTGAGCAGAACCAGTCATAACAGTAACATCATGCAAAACAGCATGCACTGCACATGACCCCCTCACTTACAGTAATTTATTAAAGTTCCTCATTGTGGTTGACGTACGCACGTACACACACACACGCACACACACACGCACACACACACACACACACACACACACACACACGGTAACCAGGAAACATAGGAAATAAGTCATTCATAAGGACAGACATTCAAACCAGTTCTTGGGAACTCATGAAAGCTTGAACTCCTTGGAGAAATCATTTGATCACTATATCTGTTCCTTTTGTATGAAGCTACATTTAAAGGTGCAGTGTGTAAGATTTGGGCCATTGTGTCTCTTCTATCCATTTATATATTGGCATTTCGATGAATGATTATAACCCTCACATGAGCCCTTTAATGTGTATTTACATCAGGAGCGGGTCCTTTCTCTATGGAGGCCGCCATGTTTTTTTTTTTGTTGAGCTTTCATGACAACCGAGGGCCTCGCGGAAAGGGTGAGCTGATGGATTCAACATGCAACTTCACCACTAGATGTCACCAAATCCGGAAACCTTTTAATAATGAAGCGAGTCATTTGCCGCCTGACTGAGCTCCTCGTTGTTTCCAGCAGACGGTGACGGCTGCATCCACCTGCCCATCTGTTCTGTCTTCAACCTACACAGAGTCCAAACAACCCAGGGTGAGAGAGAGAGTGAGAGAGAGAGAGAGAGAGAGTGAGAGAGGAGGGCTGAGTGTGAGCACGACGAGAGGAAGACAGAGTGAGCCTGACAGATGGATCACAAATGTGGGATGAGAGCTCCAAAGGGAAAAGAAAAAAAAAAAAAAGTATTTACTGCAAAGTCCAATTTACCGGATCCGCTCGGTGCATTCTTTCTTCCCCCTCCTGCCCGGACCCTCACCCTTCCCCTCAGAGAGGGAGGCAGACAATTCTCCTTTTTGTTTTTGGGAGCGATTCAGTCCCGTTTTCCCAGTTCCACGTTTCTCTCATTTGCATCGTGGAAAGTGGGTTTGAGAACATCTGCAGGACTTTGTGAGGTGAAACTGATTCATGGACAAAAACCTGCTGGGATCTAAAAGCCAAGAAAAATATTTTTTTTTCATGATTGCAAAATGTTTTTTTTTTTTTTTATCTTCTCTTTATTTAAGAAACACAGTCTCCATCCTTTGTTGATAAAAGCCCTTGATAGATGATTTCCACATCGTCCCCAAACTGTTGTTGCACCTTTACCAAGATATTTGTCTATTTTACATGAATGTGCCAAAACAAATGTGACTAACAAACAACAAAGCTGACTGTTGAACTGATGCAGGAAGTAAACAAAGGTCTCCATTGACGGATCAGATGAATCCCATCGCCATGACGACCTCCTCAGATCTTTCTGGCGCCATGTGGCCTCATCACACCGAGGCTGATCGGGGGCCAGGACGGCAGATTGTAAGTGTAAACGTCCAGTTGGCTTCGAATAATAAGAGTTCTGTCCGTTGAAGTGATGGAATCTAAGTGGGGGCAGTCGCAGCAAGGGATTAAGTCATTGACCGAGTCCATTCTGTGCTGTTGTGGTTCAAGATGGCGGCTTCCGTAGAGAGGATCTGCCTCGTATGTAAATGTAACGTTGGGCTCGTTCCAGTCGTGAAACAACCATTTGAACAACCAACCACAATTATTTTGCCTCCCATTTTTGTAAATAGTTTGACTTTAATTTGACACACTGCACCTTTAATGGTCTTTTTTGTCACTTCTGTTAGTAGAGAAACAACAAAACAATGTCATTTTCACAATCATCCAAAGATGTTAATTTTTCCCATTACCCTCAAACGAGCCCTTTAATGTTTATCCACATGAGGGGCGGGTCCTCTCCATGGGGGCGGCCATGTTTTTACGGCACAATACATCTTTTGTTTGAGGTGACCACAGGGTGAGGTGATGGATGCAACTTCACCACTAGATGTCTCCAAATCTTACACACTGCCCCTTTCAGATGACATAACCGCCCCCCCCCCCCACCCCCCTCACCCCCCCATTTACCATCCATCCTCTCCCGGTTTCCTCCGTCTCACCACCTCATCAATTCACCTTCACTCTCCTCCTCCTCCTCCTCCTCTCGGCCCACACCCTCTGTTATTCTCCCCCCCCCCCCCCCCCCCCCCCC
This sequence comes from Chascanopsetta lugubris, assembly GCA_016785325.1. Taxonomy (NCBI): domain Eukaryota; kingdom Metazoa; phylum Chordata; class Actinopteri; order Pleuronectiformes; family Bothidae; genus Chascanopsetta; species Chascanopsetta lugubris. The sequence continues at coordinate 19,021 of JAFBJT010111824.1, forward strand.
CCCCCCCCCCCCCCCCCCCCCCCCCCCCCCCCCCCCCCCCCCCCCCCCCCCCCCCCCCCCTCCTCCGCCTCCTCCTCCGCCTCCAGACTCAAACTTTCCCTCTGTGCAGAAGCCTCTGCAGTGAGCTGCCAGTCTGAGAGCTGGAGAGACACTCGGGCCTCACAGGACAAATCTTTAGAACATCAACTTGTTGTTGTTGGATGCTACTTTTTGTTTTTGTCTTTGTTTGTTGTTTATTTGCCGCAGAGCTGCAGCCATGCTCCTCCTGCTCCTCCTGGCGTTAGCTGGTGAGTGCATTTCCAACGGTGTTTGTTTGAGGGCCACGCTCCTGCGCATGCCAGCTGCTGTGATTCATGCTCACCGTTCTCTCTCTCTCTCCCTCTCTCTCTCTCTCTCTCCCTCTCTCTCTCTCTCTCGGTGGATGGAAGCCTCCATCCAAGCCCACAGCCCGCTGCTGCCAGGCTCCTGCAACTTTGAGTTCAACACCTGCGAGTACACATCGGATCCAGACTTCACCAGCTGGACCCTGCACCAAGACGGTACCGGGGGTCTCTCGTTTTCAGCTCTTTGTTTTGGGTTGCGTGAGCTCCATCCGGGCTCCTGTAGTTTGCAGGTCTGGGCCGTGATGCTGAAGCACATGGGTGAAATCTGTTGTGCGTAGATTCCAACATCTGGAGCCCGTGAAAGAACACATTGAGGCCTCCTCCTCGTGGCTGATGTGGTGCCATGCGCCACCGTGTCCACATGACGTCCACATGACCGAGGCTCACGCGGTCGGGGGGCAGCTCACATGTGCGGTGCACGGTCCGGCGCATGGGCGGCCGCACCTGTGGGGTCCGGTCGCATTAACTGGCGTGAAATGGAGCCGCGTTTGGCACAAGATGGACGCTCAAAGCCTCAGCCCAGCCTTAACCGTAGAGAACCTGTCACTGTTGAAGGCCCGTTACGTAAGAGCCGCTGCCAGCGCTCGTCAGGCTGCAGCGGCTCAGACACATGACCGTGTTTTGGAAAATAATTATTCGTGCATGAACGAAAGTGTCAGAAAATCAGCTTCCGTACAATCGTCCTTAAAAGGAGAATCGTTTTCAAAGTCGTACCGAGGAGTTAAAGGGATATTCCGCAGGATTGCGTGAACATATCGGCCACTCGAGGTTTGAGGTGGTGTGTACTCGCTGTATATTCACTGGCAGCACCAACGGAAGGGTGATGTCATTAAAGGTCCAGTGTGCAAGATTTGGGCCAGATTGTTTCCATTCCTCTGGACAGACGTGTCATTGTTTTTCGGGGTCTGATGATCATTCGTCAGTCCTCTCTCTGGAGGCAGCCATGTTTTTACAGTCGCACAGTTTCATGGGAAAACAAAGGCTTCTACGGGTCACGCACCCACAGGCTCAGAGAGGAATGTGGAGGGTTCATCCGCTGCAACATGTAACTTCATCCCGGACGTGATTGATGACATTAGCATCGTGTTTTAACTGGTTTCCTCGTGTGCTCGTCAATCTAATGTACGTTTGCCCGAGTGTAGACCGTGATCCGTCCCGTCTGAGGAACTCTGAACGTGCGAGAACCTGAGCGAGGGGCTGAGCCTGAGCGCGACGTATCAACAGAGCTCGGCGCCGCTCAGTCAGGCCGACTCCATCCTCGGTCCTGCTGCTCTGCAGCCTCACGCACCCAAAGCGCCTCATTAACGCTGTTTTCTCCCGACTCGAGTCTTCACTCAAACTTTCTTTGCAAAAAAAAAAAAAAAAAGAGAAAACACTTCCTCTGCAGCCGTGTCTCACTGTCTGTCTTTCCTCTGGGCCACGT
>JAFBJT010111824.1:29791-40760 GCA_016785325.1 Chascanopsetta lugubris
CACAGAAAACCCAAAGTGTTGCCAGGAACAAACTACGGTAAAACTTTCCATGTAGCTCTTTTATCACGGGGCCAAAACATATCAGTTGTATCATAGTCGACAATTCTCTCTGTCACCGTAGCAACAGAGAGTGTGTTAAACTGTGTCGTCACATATATTTGCATTAGATTAATGCTCATTGCTCAAATAAAGTCAGGCAGTTCTCCCACATCACTTTGTATTGTTGTTCATTTGTCCTTTTACATTTTTATCAAGTTAAAAAATTACTCAGAAATATTACTAAAGACGAATTAAAAGATGAAATCTGATGACCTGCTGAATGTTTCAGAAAACAAACAAATGACCCAGTGATAAAACCAATATATTCAGATTTATTTTAAAGCACATACTTACACTGTACATTTCAGAGAAAAAGAATGACTAAAGCTTTATTTGGTCCCACATACGGACGTCACATGATGCAAGTTCCATCTTTCAGGTATTTCATGGACTCCATCTGCTGAGTCATTGCTAGAACTTCATGAAATCCGGTGCTGAGTCCAGACATGTGCTGGAAATACGCCTCCTTCTCCACCTGCACGGACAGGTTGTTCACTCCCGCGTCTTTCAAAATGGCCGTCACCTGCAAACGAGGGCAAATCGAGAGTTGAGACCGTCTCGTCTCATCGGGGAACTTTTATTTAGGAAAAGTCGCCAAAGTGAAATGTCAGCATAAATTCCCTGTCGTGACCAACCTGTTGTATGATTCTCTGCTCGACCACGTCCGACATGATCTGTAGGTGGATGGTTCCTGCGATGACGCTGGCTGAATGTCTCCAGAAATGTGGATCTCTGTACGACAACACTCCTTCAATCTTCTCAATCTGCAAAATGTAAAAAAAAAAAAAGAGTATGACCATCAGGAGAACGTCTCTCTACACATCAGGTTAGTTTCGTTTAAGTTTGTAACTTTCCTGAGTGAAATGACCATCAGACGTATTTAGATTGACTGAAAATTCACCAGCACTTTAAAAACAAATGTTCATGGTATAGTTCATGTTGTTACATTGTACAAGATGTTACTAATATTACTGTTTTTATTACTGCGATACTGTGTTGATTAAAAAAACTATATAATATATTTTTGGATGTTTTACAACCAAAAACAATAATACCAGACGGCTGTTGTGTTTTAACCCCTGGCCGCTAGATGGCACTGTTTGCTCTTATTTGCATGTCTCTCTCCTTCAATCCAACATAATAGATTTTAAATATCTGGTGACATGAGCACAAAAACTGTAGATGTATGACATTATATTATCACACATATTTTATATTCTATCAAAATACTCTTTAATTTTATTTGTAACTACACAGAAACCGTTATAAATCATTCAAACCACCGTGTTTAACCTTGTCCTCACCTTCTCCAGAGCAATGTTCAGGTCCTTCTCGTTTTCCGGGGGAAACCGTAAGAGCAGAACCTCACAGGCGTCTTTGATCAGTGGAATGACGCTGAGGAATATGAGCGTGGCGATGAAGAGCGAGCAGATGGGGTCAGCGATCAACCAGCCGAACTGACGGATGAGGATGGTGGAGATGATCACTCCCACGCTGCCCAGCGTGTCGGCGAGGACGTGAAGGAAAACACCTGCAGGGGAACGAGGAGGGGAGAGTCAGAGACCAATCAGAACGCTAACTGACACAAGTTTATGTCCACGTCAAACTCACCTCTCATGTTGGCGTTCATGCCTCCGCCCCCAGAGCTATGGGATTGTCCATGTCCACTATGTCCATGTCCACTGTGTCCATGTCCACTGTGTCCATGTCCTCCATGACCATGCCCCCCGTGTCCATGTCCCCCATGTCCTCCGTGAGAGTGGCCATGACCTCCGTGGCTGTGCTCGCTGTGGGCGTGGCCGTGATGCGAGTGGCCGTGGTCGTTGGACGAGCAGCTTTTGCCGCCGTGGGAGTGAGCGTGACTGAACGCGCAGATTCCCACCAGATTCACCAGCAAACCTCCGACGGACACCGGCTACAAGAGTCGGGGGGAAGCAGGTTGAAGGAACTGCGCGTAATGTTTAATCCAAAGGTGATTTTGGGGAGGAAGTTGATATGACTTACCGTCAACATGTCTGTGTTTATGTTTGGCGGATCCAGCAAACGAGTGACCGACTCCATGAAAACAAAGAATGCGATGACCATCAGGAACAGGCCGTTGATGAAGCCAGAGAGTATTTCCACACGACCGTACCTGCAAACAAGACGTGAAAATCTCTTGGAAATCTTCGCAGCATTTCCTGTCCGAGCCCCGACATGAGTTCCCAACAGACTCTTACCCATAAGAGAAAATCCTGGTGGCTTTCCAGCGAGTCATGAGAGCAGCAAACAGACCCAGGACTAAGGCAGAGCAGTCAAACAGCATGTGGAAGCCGTCAGAGATCAGCCCCAGACTGTTGGTCCAAACTCCATAAAACAGCTCCACAAAGGTAAAAGCCTGAAACGTGCAGAGGAACACATCTTAGAACAGAGCAGCGATTTCAGTGATTTCTGACGGAGTTGAGTTTTGTGTCCGTACCAGGTTGAGACACAGGAAGTAGAAGATTTGTCTGGAGTCGTATTCCTCCAGAATCTGCTTGAGAGAATCTTTGATGAACCGTGGGAGGGACTGAGACGTGTGCTGCAGGGCGTCGCCCATGAAGTTGTACAGAGGCGTCCCCTCAGGCGAGTAGCCCACCAATGTTCCCTTCTGACCTTTCTTTGACGGGGACGAGAGAATGCTGGTGGCTGCAGAGACGGGTGGAGGGAAGAAAAGAAGATGTCACAACTGATATTGGCGGAAACAATGTAATCCCTCCCTCCTTCCTTCCCGATTCCCCCTCGACTCACACATGATGAAGAAGACGGCGCTGACTATAACTCCCCCGGAAAGCACGTGCTCCGTGCTGACCTGCTGCGGCGGTTTGCTCATGGAGCGCAACTGGTCCGTCAGTGGGTGAGTCCAGAAGTTGGCGAGCAGCAGGGCGCTGAGGAAGAGGGCGATGGATCCATAGCGGGCGCAGCGCAGCGTCTCCATCTTGGCCGTGCACACGGCTTCCACATAAAACTCCAGGATCATCACGGAGAAGATGATCATCCCGAACGGCAGGACGAGGGACGACCATGAGTCCACTTTGCTCTGGAGTCAAGATAAGAGGAGAGGAACATTCAGAAGAAAGTTGGATTGAGGACAAGTTGTTTCAAAAAGATTGTTGTTATTGTTTGGACACTCACCTCTGTGGTTGCAGAGAGGAAGATGACCCAGGGCAGCAGCACCACGGCACACACCAGGTTGTCCAGAGCATAGAGGCGTTTGGCTCCACCGATTTCCACCGATAACTTCCTGGAGGCTGTGTGGAAGGCGACCTTCAGACACAGGGAGGCCACCAGCAGCACAACTCCACCCTGACAGCATGACGACACTAAAGTTAGACACCGAAACTCCTCCTTACCACAGTGGTGGATATCGAGTCGCCCTTACTTTGTGATCTGCAACCCCTAGAAATGCAATGGCCGTGTAGAGGAAATGCGTGAGCGCACTGTCATGGTGTCCCTCAGCTTTGAGGAGAAGAGTCAAGGGAACAAAATGAGATGTTTCATGTTGAAAAGTGCAAACCAATCTTCGATAACCGGTGAGAGAGGAAAAGGATACGGTGTTCAGCCATCTTTGCCATGAGATCATCATTGTCAAAGAGGAACAGGCAGATCACGGCGATGATGAAGAAGGCAGCACCTCTCGTCTGTACTGACACAGAAAAAACTCATTTAAAAGCATGTAAACAGACGGCAGTCATATATAAATAAAAGCTTTGTGTGCCCTCTGACCTTAGACGGCCCCCCTCCGGAGCTGGTGAACAGGACGCCAAGGAGAGCAATGACCACGACGTCACTGTGCTCAAAAAGCAACAACGTCCTGAGAGAGACATGAGGTAGAATTCAAAACAGGAACACGGATGTACAACAGAATGTTCTGTTAGTGCTCACATTCACAGAGCACATTTAATTCTCCTAGAGTTCTGCACCTCAGTGGTCCACAGAGCGTCAGGCCAAAGAATCCCAGCAGAGAGATGATGCAGCTGCAGACGGCATGTTTCAGTAACTTTATCCACTGTGAAGACAAACACATCCACACAGGCATTAATATCAGTGTCAACACTTGCGCTGCATGATGGAGTATTGGGGGGGAAAGTTACAAACTCATTCTTTAAATTCACAAAGGGAGCTGATAAACAAACCTGTCTTTTTGAGATGACTTTTCCAGAGGAGAAAGGCTTTTGAAAGAGAAGCAGGATAACAGCGCTCCTGAGAAAAGGAGAAAAGATCTTGTTATTGGTCGACATATGAAAAGTACAGAGAAATTAAAAAAACGAATGTAATGCACATTTCAGGAGTAACGGGCTCGGAGGTACTTACCCTAACTTGAGTATGAAGATGAACTGAACAATGTGAACAAGTTTGAGGATGTCGTACGACTCAAAGATCCCAAGAGCTTTGAGGACCTTTGTGATGACGAGTAAAACTATGTACCTGGTTAACCTGAGGAGCGCAAGCAAAGAAAGGAGGATGAATGAGAAAAGGTTGAATGTAAGGTCAAATCACTTCTGGATGTAAATATGGAATAATAGCATAGGTGTGATTTATGAATATTTTAGCAGCTGAATGTGTAAATTGTTCTTTTCCTTATATTTACATCAGGAGCAGGTTCTCCATATATGGCCGCCATGTTGAACCACTATAATAAATCAGAACGGACGGACGACACATCTCCTCACTTCTAATGAACCGGTTTGACAGGTAAAGGAATGTAAGTACCGGCCCCATGAACACGAATGTTATGATCTTTAGTTTTTACTTGATCTTTTGCGACATTTTCTTTGCAAATATATTTTTATTTACAACTCAGAGTAATTCCTCCGAGCAGAGTTGTCAAAGATTAGTATATGCATAATAACAATATACTGCTTTATGCCCTCTGGGTCGCTAGCCCATTGTAACACAAGTGACTGAACTTGGAAGCAGATACACACAGACTGAAAATGAAGTGATATGTTAAACTGAGACCTACCTGGAATTTGGAACTTCCACCATTCCCAGTTTCCCTCCTGATAGCACGTTGCTGCTGTATTTATCTTCCATTTTGACACTCCACCTCACCCAGCTACAGTTACCTGATCATCACTGCTGCCTGGATATTCAACCGTTCTACAACTAAATAACACACATAATCTGCCCCTACGTCTCACACATTGTCCCGTTTGATCAAAGTGGGTTGAAAAAGCAGTGTAAACAAACACAAACCAACACCAGACTGACAGTCTGTTAGCCTGTTAGCATGCTAGCTAACCATCAGGGATGCCAGTTTAGATCTAGAACAAAAACATTATCGCCTCGTAGCGTTTCATCTGAGAAGTTCCGGTCAAAGAAGAACGAGCCGAGGATCCGTTCAATCGAAAAGCTTCAACGTTTTTAGCCTGATTCAAAACGACAAGGACCGGAATGTAAAAACAAAAACTAAAATCTGGTCCAAGGCTCCGAGCACTTCCGGACACGGTACACGTCCACGTCATGTACGTAGGTACGTAGGCTGCGCATGCGTAGAGGAGATTCTGGGCATGGGGGTTGTTTGTCTGTTTTGAGGAAGATGGATAAATAAGAGGCATTTGTTTTAGTTTAAATGGGTTTATAGATATTTTTAGTTTCATATTTTAACTTTAAAAAATCTCCAAATGGTCCTTAATCAATTTGCTCTTTGTTGCCCATTATCTATCCATTTTTTGCTATTGTGTTTTGTTTTTAATTATTGTCTGTTATATTCAGATACAACAAAGTGCTTTCATTTTAAATGCTTTTTGATACATTTTTACAATCTAACTCACAAATATTGCCAATTTGCAACTGTAAATATTAGTTATCCAAGTTACTTGTACCTTTAAAAAAAATCTATTTTTATTTTTTGCATTTGTGTGAATCATAATGATTAACAACACACTATATTAAACCCTTTTCACAAATTCTCTCAAAATTGAAAAATGATGCATAAAAGCACACAGTATGTTTTAGTTTTTTATTGTCATCAACTCAAAGAGGCATGTCGGATTCTACAAAGGAGATTTATCCATTCTGACACATTTCAAAGCCATCACGTGAACACGGCAGCTTTGATCTGCAGCTCAGATTCAGTGAGGTCCACACAGTCCCAACAGAACCTTCTCAAAATGTCCGTCAGTGTCCTTCTGTGGAGCAGAGACAGAGATGGCGTCAGCCTCAGAATAATACTTATTATTAGAAGAAGAAAAAGATAGAATAGAAACACAATCTGACCAATACATGTTCCTGAAGGCTGATGTCATACATGGCCCTGTATTCCTCCACAATCTTCTTCAGGTCCACCTCGGAGCGGCTGACCAGAATCCGGATCAGCGTGTCCTCACACGTTCCGTGATTCTGAGACCACAGAGCAGAACCTCCGTCACATGGACACGTCACAGTCAGAGGCAGGTGGAGCAGAGCCCAGCGTTCACACTCACCTTCATGGCCTCGTGCAGCTTCTCAGCGAAGAACGCCGCTTTGTTCCACGCACATTTGACTAAAACATCACACACACACACAAAAGTGAACACATGCGGATGCACACACACTCACACACACACATCACAGAGTAACACAATCACCCGTCTTACCCACGTCGATGAGACAGTCCTCGATGTCTCCCTTCAGCTCCATGAACAGGGCCTTGGGCAGAGTGGTGTCACTGACGTCGGCGTACTCCTGGAACGCTGCTCACACACAAATAATAATTATAATAAATAATAATAATGACAATAATGTTTAAAGGTGATAACAGCTGTTAGACAGGAGCCAGATGTGTCTCAACAGCAGATGCTTTGAATAGCTGAGTCAGCATGGGGTTTAGGACATGTATGCAAAACAACAATTTTGCACTTTAAAGGTTGTTGTCATGGTTCAAGTATTTGACCTCACACAACAACAACAGCTCTAAACAGATGAGTAGCATGCACTGGGTGTTTTCAGTTACTATGTTGACAAAAGTATTGGGACGTCGGCCTTTACACACACACATGGACTTTAATGACTCCCCTTGCATAGTCTGCAGGTCAGTCAGGTTCCTCCACACCTAACTCACCCATGAACCTCATGTTGGAGGGGCGTCCCAATACTTTTGGCAATACAATTATTCTACTGCAGATTTATTCTGAAATCCAAGCCAGTGGGATTTTTGCTTCATGTATTTACAGATGTGAGGATCTATTTATTGATTGGCTGGTTTGTGAACATACATGATCACACATAAAATGATTAACTTGAAACTTTTGTGGATAAAAGCGGAGTGGGCCTGAGACAAAAAGGATGAAAACAAATAATCAGGATATTGTTTCACATTTTTTTCACTTCTCTTTGCATAACTAAAGAAACAGTGTGTAGGATTTAGTGAATTAATCTGTGTGAATGAATGTGAATAATATCTACAATTCTGTTTTTATTTGTGTAATTTCAGATTTGTTCATATGTCTTTGTTATAGGATTGAGGCTCGATACCTGGGTCCATCATGATACATGGAAGCCATCACGTCTCTACAGAAGGTAAGAACAGACTAATCAGACTCTCCCAGATCCCCCTTTAATTTGATCTGCACCAAAACTTCACTTGACTTGACTTGACAGCCTTTCGGCAAGTTTCAAGAAAACCAGTATTTACATAATCCTGTTGACAGACAGAATTGCTGGAGGTAAATCTGAGTCTCCTCTGACAAACTGCTGGGTGTGTTCCACCTGTGACGGTGTGGTTCCACCTGTTTGTCCACATACACACTGTATGTGTGTGTGTGTGTGTGTGTGTGTGTGTGTGTAGCTTTAAGATGACATTTTGGAATGTTTCAGCCTATGATGGGATTGAAAACTTACTCTTAGAGAGCTGAGCGCCGCTCCTCGAGGTCAGGATGTCGATGAAGGTGGACACGTCGATTCCGTCCGAATCTTCACCGGCTTCAAACAGAGTCTACAGAGAGTGAGTGAGATGTTGGACAGATGTATGGGACACACACACACACACACACACACACAGGTCTCATCAGTCTGACGCCTTAGAGCAGGGATGTCAGACTCATTTCCACTGGTCAGCGTTACGGTTGTTCTCAAGGGGCTGGTTTTAATTGTAGCACTAAATGTAATTACTCCAAAACATATTTGTAAAATAACTGTCTTCATACTTGATTAACATTTATTCAAGTTGCAAATATTTTATATGCATTTACATATATGTGAAAATGTAAACACACTGAATATATTGCTACACATAAAAAGCGTCTTGTGTAATTCCCTGGAGAATTAGATTTAGACTTTTATTTTTGGACGGTCTTCAGCCTTTCAGCTCTGGCGGGCCACATCAAATGATCTTTGGATCCACATTTGGTCCGCGGGCCACGGGTTTGACTCATGTGCCTTATAAGATGATGAGGAGACCAAAACATCTACTGACCCATTGGCTGATAACACACAAAATGGCATTTGGCATTTATAGAAAACTGGAATAACCAGTGATGTGGTTTCAAAGCCGATGTCACCTTTGCGTCCCGTTCGGCCTGCGCCTTGTTGATTTTATGGCTCTCGTCTTTGTCGGCTTTCAACATGGCCAGAAGAGCCTGGGTGAAGTCTCCGCTGGTCTCCCTCCTGATGACCTCCTCCAGGTCCCGCTCGTACTCTGACAGACGTAAACAAACGAGCATGGAACGACTGTTTACAGTCACAACAGCAGAAAATGATTACAGGGCAGCTCTGTCTGTCTGGGAATTCAGCGTTGTTGTTGTAGTGGACACTCCGGCAGCTGAGTGACACAACACGCGAAGAACCGAAGAAAACATCCCACCCTCTTTAAAAACACGTTTCAGCTCTCGGATGTCCTCGTTGGACCTCGTCGCCAGAACCTCGACCAGGACGTCCTCATCTGTTCCGAAACCCTGAGGGACACCAGAGGCACGAGCTGACGTTTGAGAGCAACAACATGAGGTGGATGGATGGGGAGGGTTTGGGTTCTTTACCTTCGTGGCCTTCCTGATCAGGTAGGCATCGAACTGAGCCGGAGTCATGAGCAGAGCCAGAGACACGTCCTCCAGATCTGAGCGAAGAGCCGACTTCAGGGCTTTTTCCAGCTTCTGCAACATGACAGAGGATAATGTGGAGGAACCAATGATGGCGGAGAGGTTTCAGGGTCATTGGAGGTCAGTCAACAGAGCACTTATCCCCAATATTCATAAATGTATGTAACATCGATGGACAAACATGTTGTTGACAAAAATGTACAGAAATCTTAAGCACTGCGCCTTTAAAGTCAGTTGGCAAACATGATTAATATGTGAACTGCAGGTGTAACTGTTCATTTATAAAATGAAAATCAGAATAAACGAAGGAACATTATGAGGAATAAAGGAAGTGATGACTCAGCGAATGGATTGGAAAAAATCAAAGGATACCATTTAGGCTCTAATTCTAATTCAGTGAAGGAATTTGGGGCAGTTCTTCATGTGATCATCTGAAACTGTCCTGTCTCACCTCTCCAGTAGACGCTTCATACACGGCCTTGATCTTCTGCCTCTGCTCGTTGCTCCTCCTCACCAGCACCGCGATGATCACGTCCTCGTCCACACCTGCACCCCAAGCAAATATATTTGCATAAAGCACAAGCATGTAAGTCACTCGATATGCTCTATAAAGATAAATGAATAAACAGTAACAACATTTTTAAAGAATATCAATGGAATAGGAGCAAAAGCAGGTGATGCGTAATTCAAGTGCAGGCTCCACTGGTTGTAGTGGAGGTGCAGGAGCAGGCCTGAGGACACGCCCACCTTTACTTTCGATGGCGCTGCTCAGGACCGAAGCGTCGCTGCTGGCGTTAAAGTTCGGGTACGGCGTCACTGTCCCATAATATTTGGGTTTTGGTTTTCCCTTCACCTAGAAACACAAACATGTTAGTGTAACAGTCTGCATTATATTAAATAACATTGAAATATAATCATAGAATAAACTCCTACTATTTCATCATAGAACAGAGACGCATCAACAAAACAGATGGAGGGGAGAGGAGGGGATGATAAGATCGTAGAATATTCAATCTCAATGCGTAACGTCATCTCAAAACATGTCTCTCAGTAAAGGTCCAGTGTGCAGGATTTAGTGACATCTAATGGTGAAAGTGGAAGATGCAGCTCCCTTTCAAGCCCCTGGTAGCCTCCAGTTTAAAATGTGGAGTTTGTATCGTAGAGGAAAAACATGGCGCAACATAATGAGCCGTGCAGAGAGGATCTGCTCGTCGTGTAACTATGAGGGACTTGTATTCTAAACGACAATTAATATATTTATACACTTATTTCTAACAATAGAAATGGAAATGCACACATGACCTTTAACAGAAAATGAGCAGCATTGCACAATAACAACAGGCGTGTTCTCATTGGTGATACTCACTGTGACGGTATCATCATCATCCTCATCATCATCGCGGTGTCTTTTACGGATTATACCTTTAAAAAACTTCTTGAAGACAGACATCTTCTCTCTGCTGTTTCAGAAACAGGAAGAGTCCAAACAAAACCTTTTCCCCGGAGCTGGAAACCTCTCACCTGTCCTGATCAGCCTCAGTCTGCTGAGCGCTGACTCCACCCAGCTGTGTGCAGGTGCTTTGTTTTATACACCTGTGGGAGGAGGATCAGCCAATCGTCTGTCTCCTCTCGGAGGCAACATTCCTGCAGGGTGACACACCTGACTGGTTGGGCGACATGTGATGCTTCGCGTCTCCTTCGCCAAACAACTTTTTATCCTCGCAAAAATACAACGAGCGCTCTCTGTTTTGGATGCAGGTGACACCTCAGAGGTGAGGGGGAGAGAGAACCTCAGAGGTGGGGGGGGGGGAGAACATCAGAGGAGAGGGGGTGGC
>JAFBJT010111824.1:43622-62391 GCA_016785325.1 Chascanopsetta lugubris
AGTTATAAAAGGAGGGGGGGGGGGGGGGGGGGGGGGAGGGGGATAACAAAAGAGCAAAAACACTTTCCTGTCACAGACATAAATGATTTACACACTCAATGATTGCATATTGCATTAAGCTCCTCCCCCAATTCTGGCCCTTTCACCTGTCACATAATATGTAATATATATTCAGGGTGTTCCATCAGAATGATGAGGAGACAGACAGGTGGTTCAGGTCTCACTCTGCAGCCGCTGCACTTCTCCTGACACCAGCACGCGCACCATTTCATCTCACTCACACACTCGGTCGCAGCTCCACTCACTTATATTCATTTCCCTGGCGAGCCCTGTTGGAAGGTTAAAGGCATAGTATGCCGGTTCTGTTAGTTGATGTCTGTGTAAACACAGTAGCCACAGTTGGCCCCTCCTCCTTTGCCCAACAACAACATTGGGACTTGGTGTGTCCAAATGGTACAATGCAAGTTACACTATCGTATTGACATGATGGTTTGTAGGGATCTTGCATATTGCACCTTTAATGATGCTAATTACCCTTAGCAATAACACTCACTGCACTGTCTTCAGCACCAGCTTTGCTGCATTTTGTGCCTTTGAGCAAGACATGTCCCCAGGATGAGTTCATACATTGAAGTCTCCACAGGCTATGTTACACTAGCTGTGGCTCAGATGTTTCAGTGGGTCGTCCACAATGCAAAAGGTCAGCGGTTTGATCTCCAGCTCCTCCAGTACGCATGAGTGTCCTCACCAAGACGATGAATGACAAATGACACCTTATGTGTGACAGACAAGTGCAGCAGATAGTGTGAGAGGATGAACCAGTTAACTGTTAAAGGTACAGTGTGTAAAAAGTCATGTCAGATTATTCCCATTTCTACCTGTTTAGAATTTGAATACAAAATGCTCACACGAGTGCATAATCACTAGTATGTATCAAAAATTCTTTCCTGTATTCTTTCTTGCATTGTAGTGGGTCCTCCCCACGGAGGCCGCCATGTTTTTACAGGTGGCCAGGACGGCTCAACTAGACACCTCTTGAGTTTGATAACTGAAGAAGGTTCTCCTATGCGTTTCGATGGGAACGGTGAGGTGAGGGGTATTCATCTTCTATAGCATGCACTTGTGCCACCAGATGGCACTGAATCCCACACACTGCACCTTTAAGTGATTCTATAGGTCAAAATCTTGAGCCGTACCAACAGTTCCACTGATGTTTATCCGCGGAGCCTCTACTTACGCGCACAGTAGGTCTCCCCGTCCCAGCGAGTGACGTTGCCCTGCATGACACAGGTGAGTTCTCCTCCCAGCAGCTTGTGCTTGGCCGGGCACTGCAGCGAGATGACCGTGCCCACGTTGGTGCCATTGCCCTGGATGATCTTCGGTTTGCCCAGGGCCGGCAGCGGCACAGGTGTGCACTGGGCCTGATCTGAAACGAAGAGCTGACGATGAGCTGGTGATGAATCGGAGAGTGTGGCGCAAACAACGGTGTGATTCATGCACTCGGGATTCAGAACGTGGCTCGGCAGCTCAAGGTTGGGAACAACAACAAAAGAGCCGGAGCCCCGCAGAGGAGCCCCGAGTGAAATGGGACAATCCTCCCACAGCTATCAGCTCTGAACCCCTGTGGGCCCGGACAACGCTGCACCACAAAACGCGGCCGCCCACCCCCCCCTCTTCCTCCTGGAAACGGCACTGCGCTGCATCAAATTCCTACACTATCAGAGCAGGATGTGTGATAAATCATTCGCTTAAATGCCAGCCAGGCTGCTTTGAAACAACCAGTCATCACGCAGCTCAATGCAGATAGCTCAGCATGTGACAGGAGAGGAGGGAGGGTCCGGGCAGTCTGAAACTCGGACTCCACAACCTAAGGATCACCTCGTCGTGACACAAAGCCGCTGGAATGCAAACAAACATCACGACATCGAGTCGGTGATTTCCAGCTGAAAAGGGAAGGAGAGCGAGTTCGGGGCCGGGGTGAAAAACATCCAGAGGGAAAAAAGCTGTTTCTGGTTTTCACAGGAAAGCGAGAAGTGATTCTCCAAACTCACGACAACACGAGAGGATGCATGTCGTACCTGTGAATCAACACAGGGGGCGCTACACCACTAGTCCAGGGCTTGATTGACGGGAGCATTACAGCTCACATGACGGGACGGCTTTGGAAACTCTCTATCACCACCTGGTGGCAGGCTGCAGTATGAGTTAAAAATGTTGCCTCCTCCAAGTTAACGGATTGGAAATGGACAACATTAGAAACGTTTACATCAAATAGAATTAAGCAAAATAAATCAGTTAGGTATTTCATGTACACTTTTAGAAAAATAGGAATTTTCTGGTGAGTTCAAACGTCACGACTGACAGACTAGACTGTGATTGGTTGACGGTGTGTGTCAATACCTCATGCACATTATCGTGACCTTTTATCACAGATACGGGCTTCACTCTTGGATTGAATGAGGATGTGGAAGGACGAGGGGGATGAAGGACTGTAGCGTGTTGACATAGGATCAGACACAGCAGGACTCAGTGGACATAAATCTGGAGACCATTAGCATTGCCTCAACATATTGTAGTTTATGTAATGGGGGGGGGCTGATGCACTTCACTGTTCAGCATTTATGTAACATGTGTTGATGTGTATGAGCACGTGGCTGCATGTTAATGTGTGTGAGATGTGTCCAGCTGTGCATCATGGCCCTCGTCTCATATCCTCTTTGTTTTTCTCATTAAGAATTGACCCGAGTGCGTTTCAGCATGTTTACAAGAATGTAGCACATTTGAGCAAAATTGCATCCAAACGTTTGATCCTGCTTAAAGGTGCAGTGTGATAGATTTTGGTCATTTTTGTCGCTTCTAAAAAATATTACAAAAAATGTGTATACTGACATTTTCAGGAATTTCCAATCACCAGAATGATTTTTTCCCATGACTCTAAAATGAGCCCATTAATGTAAGTCAACGCGAGGAGGGGGTCCTCTCTATAGGGGCCGCCGTGTTTTTACAGCAGTAAAAGAGGACATACTATCATCTATCAACATCTTTTAAGTTTGAATGACAAACCAAAGTCTAGCATAGGTTCTCCTGCATGTTCAGAAGGATGAGGGTGAGGTGATGGAGACAACATGCAACTTCACCACGAGAGGCCACCAAATCTTAAATCTTTAATTCCAAAGAAACATCAATTCATGTTGTTACACCATTGGAGGCTGTCGGTTCACCCAAAACAACCTAAAGGTCTGCAGCAAAGTTGGAGGCACATAAACCAAATGTGGCAATGCTCCTTTAAATGTCTCTTCATAAATATACATATTTACACGTGCAACCTGAAAGTGGACACCTTTGATTGTGTTAGGACCTGGTTTGTCTGAAGTGGCACGCACACATCTGTCCATTACGCACGCACCTCCACTAACTCTCTCTCTCTCTCTCTCTCTCACACACACACACACACACACACACACACACACACACACACACACACACACACACACACACACAGACATATACCGGTTCGTCTTACCGGAGTTATTCCGGTGTCGGTTGTCCTCTGCCACAGACGCCGTAGCCGCTGACATCGCGCTGACACGCGGGCACAAGCCCCGACTCGCCCCGCGCGCTCCTGACTGTGTGTGGGTGGAGGTGGTGGAGGTGGTGGTGCTCCTCTGCGCCCGGTACTGGGTAAACAAGCCTGGATCCCCTTCGGTTGGAGCTCGCCCGTGTGATCGCCCCCCTCCCTCCCCCACTAAGAGTCCTCCCACTCCCACTCCCACGCCGGCTCCTCGGACTCTCCGTGCGTCCCGAGCGGTGGACGGTGATGAGCGCGCGGAGGCAGACGGGGTGATCCGCCGCGACGTGGCTGAGCCGAGCCCGCGGTGATTGTGTGCGGATTAGAGGAGGTCAGGGTCAGGCTGGATGTCAGGGCTGGTGGTGATGATGAGGAGCACCTCCAGCACAACTAAACTACTCAGTGGAGGCAGTGTGTGGCACCCTCTCCCTCCCTGTGTGGGTGTGTGTGTGTGTGTGTGTGTCAGAGAGAGAAACTGACTGAAAAAACTATACTACATATCACTGAGCTGCTTTGCCTTAAAGGTGCAGTGTGTGAGATTGAAGAGAAACTCACCACTTGATGTCACAAAACACCACACACCACCGCCAATGTATGATAGAGACGTGTTGCACAACCACATTTCTACTGTAGCCCAGAATGGACAAACCAAATATGTTTTGATGAAAACTGAATCATAGATGTGAGGAAAGTTGGTGTTCAACTGCAACACACAATGTCACTAGAATCTATGCACTGCACCTTTAAAAACTCTGACCCAAACTCTTTTCAAACACACTGGTCTGAACTGGTCATATTGTGGATTAGGATTCAAATGAAAAATGCAAATTAGATAAATTCAACGTGTTATTGCTGTTTTCTTAGCTGTGTGTTTGGTGCAGCAGCAGCAGCAGCAGCAGTCTTTCTTTTGAAGAAGAACCGAGGAAGAGGAAGTCATGGGGATCCAAGTGTCTGGGCGTCGACACATTGATCTGAAAACGACTCTCACAGTAACACGTCGTCGTCACAGCGCTGACTTCACAAAAAGTTATTCTCACACCTCTGTCTGTGTCTCACGTGGTCAACGTGGCAACAGGCCCCAGGTCAACATGGTACAATCAGTGATATGAATCACCGATATGAAATATTGCCTTTTTTCATGCCTACTGAAACAGCTGCATAAGTTCCTTACAGTAGAGTTTACAGTACTGAGGAGGCCAACACCCATTGGTCCTTAGAGTCTGTGCATCATTACACTGCTCGAGGAGAGAGGTTTACTGCCGGTCCTCCATTACACCATGTGTCAACAGGACAGAAAGGATCCAGGACAAGTTGTTTATGCAACAGCAGGTTGCCCAATGAGAATAAGATGTTGAAATGTGATACTGGACGATGTTACGTCACAGTCGTTCATTGCATCGAGCTGATTCCCGTTTTCCCACCGACTCCCGTGTTTAAATGGCCAAGTGACTTCCCCTCACTTCTTCAGGAGCAGCACTTTCCTCTGTCGGCCTGAGGTCATTGTGAAGTCCGCTCATGCACGACACCGTCTCTGCTGCTGTGGGTGATAAGAGTCTCCACAGGCTCGTCCACTCTGCTCCACACACACACACACACACACACACACCTGAGCCAATCCCCCACTCACCACCTCACACACAGCAGGAGCCTGTGCTCTCTCTCTCTCACACACACACACACACACACACACACACACACACACACACACACACACACACACACACACACACACACACACACACACACACAGTGCCATGTCCCCCAGGAATACAGAAACAAAGCTGAGGAAGAAGATGTAAGAAGTGTGTATTCTCTTTTCACAGTGGTAAAAGTGGACGTACCAAACATCTATTGAGTTTTAACAGCAAGTGAAGTCGACCATAGGTTCTCCTGCATGTTCAGAGGGGTGAGGGTGAGGTGATGGATGCAACAAGCAACTTCACCTCTTCATGTCAACAAATCTACACACACTGCACCTTACAATTGCATTATAACAAGTTATTGTTTTAGGATCATCTTATCTCTGAAGAGAACGTATGAATTGCGGAAGCAGTGGGATGTATTGTTTGTTACGTCTGCAGGCATGAAAAGGATGAATTCGATCGTGAGTGCGCTGCATGTCCCACTTTAGATTCTGAGACTGGAAACTATGGAAGGCTCATGACTCTCCCAATGTGCACAGATGTGACCCATGTGCTTTCATGAATGAAAGCTCGCTCCTCACCCTCAGAGGTAAAGATGAGGGAGGAAGGGACAGTGGCTGAGGACAAACAAGTCCTTCTAAGTGTTGATGTTTTCCTCTAATTTGGCGACGGTTGCCACGGCAACGGCGAGAGCGCTCCGGCTTTTGTCTCTGCGGGTGTACAGCTCGGATCCACGGGGGAGTTGAGGTCTCTGGCGGGGGGCCGTGCGTTCTGTACCTGCAGCCCAACAACAGACGTATGGCCAATGGAGCTGGACGCGATCGATGAGACTCATCAAAGAGTTACACTCTGTGATTTAGCATCAATACAAAGGCAGAGCACGGGCAGACGAGTTGACGATCTGGTGTAAGGCGCCAAGCCTGATGTGCAATCAATCCAGCTGCTCCACGCTGCGCATAGAAACACGTCACGACTCAGCAATTATTCACCTCGTCAAAAAAATATCCTGCAAATGTTCTTTGTCGTCATTTCTCAAAGTTCCTCGATTTGTTTCGGGGTCGTAATATTTCTCAAGAGGAGAACCATTCGTTTATTCTGGGGTCCGAAAAATCCGCACTGCTCCGATTGGCCAGCAGCCCCAGTCTCTTGTGATTGGTCGGTTGCTCTCTCGCAAAAGAGAGCCCCCTCTGCTGGGGGGAGGGGGGGGATTGGTGTTTTTCACTGAAAATAACTCTTTCGGACAGAGGACACAACCGACTAGACGAGTGAAAAACTAAAAAGGAAACCGCACAACAAAGAAACATAAAACATACTGTATATCATCATCAAGAAGTCCAATAAGGTTTCATCTCGTATTAAGAAAATGGGTTGAAATTTGATCTACACCCATATCACATCCCTCCACCTGGTTCCAGTCGAGCCAATCAACAGACAACGAAGCCGAGGTGAAAACATCACCTCGTCGAAGGTAAAAAAAAAAAAGAAAAACATCGCAAAAGAAAAAAAGAAAAGAAAAAGAAAAGGCTCCAGTGAACCAACGGGAAACGTCTCTGCGGCTGTTGCTCCCTCGTTATTAATGTGATGTGGCGACAGAGACAGAAGCAGGTGAGGAAGGTGAGACTGCTCCTCTCCACAAGTCCGCTCTGCCCCTGACACAGTGTGACACTACGCCTCTGCTGGGGGGGGGGGGGGGGCCCCCCATCCCACAGGTTCTGGACTTCCTGTCTGTTTCTGGACTTCCTGTCTGTTTCTGGACTTCCTGTCTGTTTCTGGACTTCCTGTCTGTTTCTGGACTTCCTGTCTGTTTCTGGACTTCCTGTCTGTTTCTGGACTTCCTGTCTGTTTCTGGACTTCCTGTCTGTTTCTGGACTTCCTGTCTGTTTCTGGACTTCCTGTCTGTTTCTGGACTTCCTGTCTGTTTCTGGACTTCCTGTCTGTTTCTGGACTTCCTGTCTGTTTCTGGACTTCCTGTCTGTTTCTGGACTTCCTGTCTGTTTCTGGACTTCCTGTCTGTTTCTGGACTTCCTGTCTGTTTCTGGACTTCCTGTCTGTTTCTGGACTTCCTGTCTGTTTCTGGACTTCCTGTCTGTTTCTGGACTTCCTGTCTGTTTCTGGACTTCCTGTCTGTTTCTGGACTTCCTGTCTGTTTCTGGACTTCCTGTCTGTTTCTGGACTTCCTGTCTGTTTCTGGACTTCCTGTCTGTTTCTGGACTTCCTGTCTGTTTCTGGACTTCCTGTCTGTTTCTGGACTTCCTGTCTGTTTCTGGACTTCCTGTCTGTTTCTGGACTTCCTGTCTGTTTCTGGACTTCCTGTCTGTTTCTGGACTTCCTGTCTGTTTCTGGACTTCCTGTCTGTTTCTGGACTTCCTGTCTGTTTCTGGACTTCCTGTCTGTTTCTGGACTTCCTGTCTGTTTCTGGACTTCCTGTCTGTTTCTGGACTTCCTGTCTGTTTCTGGACTTCCTGTCTGTTTCTGGACTTCCTGTCTGTTTCTGGACTTCCTGTCTGTTTCTGGACTTCCTGTCTGTTTCTGGACTTCCTGTCTGTTTCTGGACTTCCTGTCTGTTTCTGGACTTCCTGTCTGTTTCTGGACTTCCTGTCTGTTTCTGGACTTCCTGTCTGTTTCTGGACTTCCTGTCTGTTTCTGGACTTCCTGTCTGTTTCTGGACTTCCTGTCTGTTTCTGGACTCTGGACTTCCTGTCTGTCTCTGGACTCTGGACTTCCTGTCTGTTTCTGGACTCTGGACTTCCTGTCTGTCTCTGGACTCTGGACTTCCTGTCTGTCTCTGGACTCTGGACTTCCTGTCTGTCTCTGGACTCTGGACCGGTTTTGACTCTGCCTGCACTTACCCGGTAAAGCGAACCACTGCTGCCTCTTTGTCGCGCTTTTGGGTTTGAATCTGTGCTGGTGAATGTTGGTCGTTAAAACTCAAAAGATGTTTAGTACGTCCGCTTTTACTCCTGTAAAAAACATGGCGGCCTCCGTGGAGGGGACTGGCTCCACATCGAAATACACATTAATGGGTTCATTTTAGGGGAATGGAAAAAAATGAAACTTTTACGTGATTATAAATTCAGGAAAATGTCAGTATGTAATTGCTTTGTGATATTTTTAGAACGAGACAAATGAGACAAAAATCTCACCCACTCCAACAAAAGCGCCACAGTGCTGTGATCTGCGAGTGTGCGAGAAGAAAACAATGAGTCCGACCAAGTCTCGTCTTCTCCTCGTGGTGGGAACCCGAACCCTGAGTGAGCGGACGGACATGACAATGAAAATATATAGATACACACCAGCGACTTGATGCTGGAGAATGTGTCACTTCACAATGGTGTGATTGAAGGTCCCACTCGGAGTGAGATGATGAGGTCACTTCACAGATTCCTCAGCACCGACGTCACATGGTTTGAATGGTGGGCAGTCATCCTCCACCCTGCCACCGCTGTGGAAACACAGTGGAGACACACACACACACACACACACACACACACACACACACACACACACACACAGGACTCACACGGTCAAGCCTCCTTCAGTCCTTTAAATTTAGGCAGTGAGTGATGCCATAATTTATAACTCTCTTAGAAAAAGAATAGAGATCTGTGTGTGTGTGTGTGTGTGTGTGTGAGTGTGTGTGTGTGTGTGTGTGTGTGTGAGTGTTGGGGGTATGACAAGGAAGGTCAGTGACCTCTGTGACTTGGCTAAAATCCCCATGGGCCTAATTCAGTTTGGGAATGGACCCCACAGCGCAATGGGAAGATGCCTCAAACATAATGAACACAAAAGCCAATTGTGAGTGTTGTGTGCGCGGGTCCGAAGGCCGCGGACCCCGGGGACAGGAGAGGGTTCTGTGGGCTGACGGAGAAGGAAGCGCGTTGATGACATTCAGTGTGGTTTGTGTTGGATTTGGATCCAGTGTGTTGATCAGCACCAAGTGACTCTCACAGCCAGTCAGTGTCTTTGTTAGAGCATCTCTACAAACGAGATGTGAGCGTGTGGATCTCATGTTCTACATGTTTGTCATGATCATTAAACCCGACTGACAGGGTGTGTGTGTGTGTGTGTGTGTGTGTGTGTGTGTGTGTGTGTAATTAACTTGATCATAGCAAAGTCTCAAGTCTTAAAAATACAATTCAAATTTAGGTCAACGGGATCAGTGATTCTTCACTGGTTGGTCAGGACCCGTCAGTGGGTTGTGGACCTGTTTTCAGTGGGTCACAGGCCTTTGACTGAGGGGAGGAGTTTGATAGTTTTATTTTGGGATAAGGGCAATTGAAAGAGGGAGTGAAATCTACTCACTCCTTGATAGAAGCATCCCTTAAACCAAACAGATCACTCTCTGAACTCAGGTCTCTGCTGGTTCCCAGGATGAATCACAGGAGAACAGGTGGTAGAACCTTCAGCTCCGAGCTCCTCTCCTGAGGAACCGGCTCCCGCTCTCAGTCCGGGAGTCTGATTCTGTCTCCACCTTGAAGGTGAGACTCAAAACCTTTTGGACGGTTTATGGTCAGAACTCGATCAGGAGACCTGAGTTGAATGGTCCACACTGAGCAGCTATAGGCTCAGACTGCTGGGGGGAATTTCCCATCATGCACTTGATGAGCAGAATGAGCAGATAGACTGAGCTCTTGTCCTCAATTCCTCATCTGCCACAAAGCCCGTGTCCCTCGACTACATCCAACTCATAAAACCACGTTCAACCCTCTTCCTCCAGCTTCGCTGCCGTTGGTGAACGAGACGAAGCCGAGACGGTGACGAGGACACGGCGTCTCACTGAGACGCCCGAGGGACGAGTCGGACACGTGTCCCTCGCTGAGGATGTTTCAGTGCAGCTCTTTGGTGCTGAGGACGACCGTGAGTTCAGTCAGCAAAGTCTCCAGCTCTGAAGACGAAGCCAGCGGCTCCGACAGGAAGGCAAACCGATGCGAACACTGCCGCCTCTGCCACAAACGGGTCCAGCCCCTCAATTTATTGCCCCTTTCTGAGGCTTTTTTAAGGTTTTCATCATAAACTGACCAGCAACTCCCCCCACAATGAGTCTTGTGTGATGAGGTGGGGGATTAAAAAATCAAGCAACAAGATTGGGCTTTTCTTTTGGCCTAAGAAAGAGCAGAATCGGAGCTTTGTGCGTGTGTGCTGTTGTGGCACATTTGACAGGTCTGGGGTGGCAGCTTTTGTGTCGGCGGCATAAAGGGGATTGAGGGAAAACACAAACTGAGCCACTGTGCTGTTGTGGCACCGGCTATTAGTCAATGTGACGGCCTTTGCAGATGCTAATGGTGTATAGTGTGTCCCGGCCGGCCGCCCTCCTCCCAGAACGTGGCTCTGCCATGGCACAAAGGCGTCTGCTGCTGCGGGAGGTCGACTCTTCCCCCTTTTCCTTTCAGGCAGCTCGAAGTCATCACTTCACTGTTACTCCCGCTCCCCTTGTTTTCAGGAAGACTGGGGGAGAGCAGACAGGCAGTGAAAGCGCTCACTGATGAGAGGCAGTTACCTTCAGCCTCAGGTGTTGAGGACGAGACCTGCCCCCCCCTGCTGCCCTTTGAACCTCCTGGATACGCTGTAAGAAGCAGCCCCTTGTGAAAGAGGAGAGAATGCCCAGGAGAGCTGGACCTCTGGACCCGGGCTTATTAATCAGACGGGCCCTGGGCAGCTCGCCCGCCTTGGGCTGTGTCGTCTGTAGCCGGGTCCTGGGAGCGCAGGAGTCTAAGGAGGTGAATTCTCCCAGGGCTGGTTCAGACCTGAGGTCATTGCGGGGGGTGACCTGTGCGCCCAGGGGTGAGTGTGACTGAAACATGTACGTTTGATAGGGAAATATTAAGATGTATGGTTACTGAAGTAGTTCAAGTGAACTGAGTGAGATTTCTAATATCTTTGAAATCACATTTCACTCCATTGCATCACTCTGACACATGCATGAAAATATACACGTTTTCAGATCAAGTATCTAAAAATGCTCAAATGACCATACGTCCAGATTTGGGGGTGAACTATAGCTTGGATTGGTCCACTCAAAACACTTCTAGGTATGAGGAATATCTTTATGAATTACATTTCCAAACAAACAAGGAATTGATCCAGCTGAACAAACTAAAAGAATGAAAGGCCTTTGTCACATTGTAAGTAGAGTACAGCCAATCAGTGAAGCTCTTTCATCTCGGCCTCTTAGATTGAACCAAGCTGCTCTTCCTTTCTCACATTTTTGAATAACGGTTCCTTCGCTGTATTTTGTACCAATATCCACTCATTATAACTGCAACATGTCAAATATCTGCAATCTAACTTTTTTTTTTCTTGTTCAATATTTAACCAGGAAGATAAATTGAGAACCAATTCTCATTCAAAATGGGGGGATCAGCGTCTCCCCGTCTCAAGCCAGAATCGAACCAGTCACCTTTGCCACCAAAGGCTCTATCCACTGAGCCACTGCTGCCCAACCCCCTCGCTTGTCCTTGACATATGATGCATCCTTCCACAAAGATCTGTTATTGGGTGATTGGGTTTAAGTTATCTGATTTTCAAATAGAGGTCAATATAAATAAACAGACAAGGCTGAAAGCATGATGAAACTGAGAAACTTAAATCTACAACGAACAAATCTTGTTTTACTGTTTGGGACAATGACAATAAAACTCTAAGAGCATATTCCTGGATCCAGATCTGAACAAAACTTGTTTCCATCATGTTTCAGGGAATTAAATCAGCTGCATCACATTGAGTCGGTTAAGGTTAACCTTACATTTACCTGAAAAACAATGGACAAAGTTGCAAACACAAGCTGCACATTGGATTGGAGGTGCAGGCCAGCTACTGACTAAAGAGTTGCCATCAGTTTGAATCAGTACGTTCACGTGACATGACATTGTTTATTGGGTTAGCCTCACTAGAATTGGATTTTTAAGATGCTTAGTCTGACTAAAATTGGATGGAATCAGGATTCTCCCGGTCCGATTAAGACCCCTAGATAATTCTATTGATAGGAGCATAAACTGTGCATGAATACATTCCATTGGATGGGAATTGGAATTTGCGTTCTGCGCAGGCTCGAGATTATTTGCCGGGGTCGTGAACCGAAAGTAGAGGGCGACGACAGTCTGGTCCGTTGTTGTCGGAAATAGCAATCGATGGAGGAAGCCGGTTTACCGCAGCAGGTCGGAATCAGGTGCGAGAACAGCAAGAAGGCAAATCGTGGAGTCAATCGGAACGACACAACGAGGGGTCGTGAGCGCACTTCGTGTCCGTTCTACGAACTTTAGGACCAACTACTCAGCGGCCGACCTCTATAGCCTCCGTTAGCCTAAAGCTAACCAAGATGCTACGTGCTAGCTGGCCCATGTGTTGGGGAAAGGGGCAAACGATGTGTTCAAGGTGTTGGAACATGTGGAGCAGACCTTCCCCGAACTGGACAAGAATGAAACCCACCATAAAAACAAACGACAGACATCAAACACTGTCTTTCTCGAATTCCGCCCGAGTTTGTTGTTGGTGACGTCAAGAGGTTCGATCGGAAGAGACTCTGTTACCACCGGTTGAAATGGCGCAGCGCCTCCTATCGTACCGGGGTGTGACATGCTTTGGCCAATGAATCGATTGTCTCACCAAAATTGCAATTGCCCGACTGAGGAGCAGAGTCAATCTATGGCAGAAACCAGATGAAGTGGTGCATGTAAACCTACTGACTAAGGCCCCGTCCACACAGATGAAGACAACATTCTTTTGATTCGTTCTGATGAAAAATTGCGTCCATAAGGCAAACATGAGAATGATTGAGTGCTTAAGAATAGGCTCCGGGCCCGAGTGGCGCTGTAACGCTCTCAAATACTCCGAAATCAGCGAGGAAGACGGAGCAGGCGCACTGAACTCTAAAGACCTAAACAAACACAAGAAGAAAAGAGGTATAAGACGGAGTGGAAGGATTTGATGATGGTGGCAGAAAAGAATGCGCGAGCACGAGGAGACATTCGTGTGGACCAACGACGAGGGAGAACTTCTGCTGGGAACATTGGACAACAAGAAATCCACCATTGTTGTTGTGGGTGGTAGCGCATGAAGGGAGGCGATATCCAGACGGACACCATCAAATGTCAGGAGAGTTTCCTTCGCTGGGACCCGGTTTCAAACTGTGTCGTCTTCACACTTTGCATTCACCGTTCCCATGTGGACGGAACACATTCGGGAAAAACTTTGCCGGGTTCACCCAAATGCAAAGCGCATAACTTGCTGTGAAAAAAACCTGTTTTCTATTCAGGAGTTGCCGGGGGTTGATCGACAGATGCCACGGACATGCCAGACAAAAATAGAACGTGTTGGATGACAACCCCCACAACAGGATTTTCAATCCTACCAGGATTAGCTCAAGAAAAATCTTTTTTTTTAATTTGTCAATTTTAATTTCACTTTTCTCCTCAACACGAGTTGAATAAATAAAGCACATATGATGGGGAAACCATGCAAACATTACTTTCTACAACATAAAGGTTTTTAACCAATTGACTAACCTCCTGTTACACAAGCAGCTCACTGCATACGCGCACTGTACATGACTTCCCCTTAACTTACCTGTACAGGATGTACGGCATATTATTTATATGTACCAATATACAGGTCGAGTGGATGGATCAGCGAATACAGGCTCTCCGTCCCATTCTGTCAAAGATACCTTTGATCAACACATGCGGTGGGATCAACTGAACTGGTCTGAATGAAGGTGCAGAAACCACCATTATGATAAGAGGAGATATGATGATGATGATGAGAGCTTGAAGAGCATGAGACACCAGATACCCACCTGTCTGGCCTCAGTACAATAAAATAAAGTTTACAAAGCCTTCAGAGGTGGGTTGATTGTAGGGGATATTGAATATTGTACCGGGCAGTTCATTTAATTCTTAACTTTCGAGGAGCTGAGGTCATTTGCCTGGAGGACATGTTGCAGAATGAATACAGAGGAAGCGAGCAGGGATCATTGAAGTGCTTTGGATCCTGCGACACAAAGTGCAACACAAAAGCTGAAAACCAGCGAATTCTGACTCTTGGTAAAGTCATGTTACCGACGTATATGAGAAACCAAGGGGACTTCGTGCAAACAAAGAGCCGAGCTTAGATTTGGAAAAAAAATCTTGAGAAAAAACAAAACGTAGGTAGATGGACTCGATGAGAGTCTTTTTCCTCCAGACCTTGTGTGTTCTTCTAGAGATCTAGTCCTCCTCTTCACCTTGTAACCGCTTGCAGGCAAATCGGGGGGAAAATATACAAAAATACAAAACTAAAGAGAAATCTGGGGAGCTTTTTTCTTTTGATCCCTCCATGTGGGTCCATTGATCCATCAGTCTCCAGTGGAGGGGAGATAGAAGCCAAGCCGGGGTGTTAAAATCAGGAGTGGTGGCGGTGAAGGTAGGCGTCTACTCTTCTTGACTTTGTTCAGTGCATTTTTCCATCGTTATCTGCACATTTACTGTGAATATTTCTGTTGAAAGAAAACAAGGATGATATCAATTCAGTTTGAATTTGTTCCGTATGTCAGAGAAAACGTCATCGACTGTGACCGAGACAAATACCTGTTTCTCTTACTTCTCCTTGTGAAGAGCATCTATGAAGGCTTCAAGTTTCTCCTGGATCTCACGGACTTTTTCTACAGGGAAGCAACCAGGTTGGTTTCTCAGAAACATTGACACAGATAAATTGAGAAAAATAGAAGACAACATAAAAAACACTAAAAAAAGATGTCTAAAGTTGATCAGGGTGTGGCAGTGGCTTAGTGACCCGGCTGCAGTGTCACTGTCACCCCCAATGACCCCATGTGTACAGGTAGAAATACCCCGTGACCCAGATGACTTAAGAAGCGGTTGATGATGACAGTGTTTCCTCGACCATTCTATTGGGAGTGGACATACTAAACATCTTCTGAGTTTTAATGACCCCTGAGGTTCTCCTGCACGTTCAGACGGGTGAGGATGGGGTGATGGATACAACCGGCAACTTCACCACAAGTGGTAACCAAATCTTACACACTGCCCCTTTAAAGTACGCCACAAAACTCAAACACTGAGTAAATCCATATCAACTCGTTATCAATAAAGCCCGAATCAGTCAAACAGTAACGCTAGCCTCTCTAAAAATGTAAATTGTATTTTTCAATTTATGTTTAAGCGTTTCTACAGAAAACATTTTGTTTTGGAGTGTTAGAAAATAAAGTTTCAATGTATTTCAAAACTGTCTGAGAACAGAGTGGTGGAGGGTTTGTACTTCTTTAGAACTTTTCTGAACTCGATGACCACGTTAAACAGGACAGTTCTACATTCACCTCGTCGCACAAACATTCTACGATGAATTCATGTGCAGCCCTTTTCCCTGAGAACATCGGGGCCGTGTGGGCGCAGTAGTTTGGTAACGGACACCTTGGCACAAAGAGTGGCTGTGTGCAAGCCTGTGATCGAGCTGCCAAACTTCTGCTTAAAGGTCAATCACATTAACCACCTCAGCCACAGCTGCCAAAAAAGATCATCCTTTACAGGATGTGACAGAGATGTATGAACCTGAGCTCATGTAAATGTAGCAGAATCAAAAGAAAAGAGTGAGCAAGTACATTTCCTTGCTTATGCATTTCCCTACGACAAAAACAGAACTAAATGAAGCACGATCGAAATCAGCAGCTCTGTACAAATGTGTTTTTAAAACAGAGGAAACGCAAAACAAATGTATTTTGCAAACGTGAACAGTTAGAAATTCTTCCACATTTCCACCAAAACACCAGATGGTCTTGTCTGACAGTGACGGCCAAACCTCGAGACACAGCTCCTTCACACATGCGATGAGGACGAATTGTATCCCTTCACCGGTTGACACAGACCACATCAAAGCTCTTCTTTATGGTGTGCGCCCCGGGCGCATTGCTAATGGACAGAGGGAGATACCATAACAACAACACTTGACATGAAAAGAGGGAATTCACTGGAAAACAGTCACTTCTTTTCATGATAACACTCCTATTGTGTGACAACGACATAAGACCGGCAATCCTTCCACCAAACATGTACTGTCACACGAGATGAGCGAGCCGTCTGAAGCAGTCTTAATCGTTGATTAAACAGTGACTAAAGGAAGTCTGCGGGCCGAGGCGGGGAAAAGGAAGCGGAGTCTCAATGCCAGCTGCAGCTCCCAGGTTGCGCTGGCTCTCCACGCTTCCCCGTCACCCTCGCTAATCCTTCTGGATCTCTCCCAAGCACAAATTCAAACAGAGGCTTGGAAGAACAAACTCGAACTGCCGTATCTCGATCAGCCGACCGCACGTAGACGACCCATTGTCCGCTGTTGTACAACGAGCGAGGCCCAACGCAAACAGATTTAAGGAAGACTTCCCAGTCAGTTTTGGTTTGGACCTCACAGCCACAATGTCATTAGTGTCCATTTCAGGTCAGCACAAAGTTGGTAACTGTGCGTGCTCTCAGCTGAAACGAAATATCGTGCTCAGGGGCTTAGTTACAGCCCCTTTGATGGGAGCACGGCCGCAGAGGTATCCATTTCCTGATGAATGAAAAGCAAATGGATGTTGGGAGAGATGTCGACACGCCCCCACACACGTCCTGAAACACTAGCAGAGTGTGGAGCGCAGGAGGCAGACGCACGAGCCCACAGGTGGGCGGAACCGAGGGCAGGAGACTGACGGCCGGGGAGGCTCGGCCCGACTGGCGCACCTACGTCTACACATGCGCGCGGCCATGCGCTAACACCCAATTAGCGGAAAACCGGCAGGAGCTCTGCAGACTTGCCACCGCCACCTCTTTTCACCATCCTACACACTCACTGTTGGCAGATGGTAAAAAAAAAATCCTCCACCTTTGATATTCTGTTAACACATTCAGGCAAAATGGCAGGACGTTAGGGGGAGATTACAACACCTAATGGTGGTATTAACGGGGCCCGTCGAGGGGCATGCTGACAAGTCACTGCAGCAGGTGTGGGGTTGGATGAAACATAACCCTCTGCTACGACATTCCAACATACAGCCCACCGCAGGGCGAGGCTCAAAGACAACTGACAATTGTGCACTGTGACCACAGGACAACATCACTCAATCCAAACCAATCGGGGCAGGATTACCAACATCTGTCTGACCTGGAGAAAAGGAGATGCATGGATGTGGAATTTGGAGAGGAGGGCACAGACTGTCAGATCATCAAAACAGGGGAATCCCCCCGGCTCAAGCTTCAAAGCTTTTGACTGGTTTTAGATGTGGCTGATGATATGGTGCTTGAAGGAGCCTACGTCTTAACCTGGCTCAAACTACTGGGAAGAGACCGAGCTCGGAGGCGGTGGTGGTGGAGAGGTTCGAGCCTCGTGAAGGTGGGAAAAGACTGAATGAAAAATGAATTCATATAAAATCGTTTTCAGCTGTTACAGCTAAATTAAACCCTGAATGAATCATGGAAGATTACTGGACATGTAACCGAACCTAAGCTTTAAAACAATTCATCCAGATTATTTCTACTGGGACAGTTTCACACTCAGGAGCTTCGACGCTTAAAACGGAATGATTCTTAAGTAAAACTTCAGTATTATATTCAGATATGACCTGTCTCATAGTTAAGCTTTTAGGGTTAGGATCAAATCTATTTGGGGGTTAAACATAGTCCACCGGATAGATCAATCAAATTTGTTAAATCAATTAAAAGAGCGAGTGGATTTAAACAAGAGGCTGTCATTTAAGTCTTTTTTTCATTTGTTCGTTAAATACTTAAATACTTTGACATATTTTTTTACAAAATCATATCCGAGTATATGATATTTTAAAATATGTAAAACATATTTGCAATCAATGTTCTATTAACTATCGTAACAGCAGTGTTGAACAGACTTGTCATTAAATGGAGATGCAGTACAACAACCTCTTCGTTTACGGTATCATCATTCTGGAAGTGAGAGGATGATCTGAACATTTTAAATCAGGTGAGTGGGGCATCTCCCACTTTCCACAAAATGAATAACGTATACAACACAATGAGCACACATTGTGTTACTGTGCATGACTTTTAGAATGTCATTGCCATGGTCTATGATTATTTCTTTCTGTAAGACAGACGATACTAAGATACATATAGGTCTCAACTTGTTCAAACAAACGTCCTCAGAGGAGCTTGGACCATTTTAAGATGAACCTCCGAACAGAACCTGCCTTTGACCAAGTGAAGTTTCCGGCACAATGTGCCAGTTCAAGGTAAGTCTCAATCACAGCCAAATGTTTGCGCATGAGGCTGCATCTTCGTGAACGGAGTCAAATGATGAGTCACATGCTCTTAATATTAGACAGCAAGTTTAAATTTGAGCTGCTTCTTGTTTTACCCATCTGTGGATGAAACGTTTAAGGTCTGAACTCATTATACATCTTCAAGTCATAAACTTACTAATTGGACAGGTTTTGTTGAAGATAACTGAGCTTTCTTCTCTGTCTTTGTTAACTTTGGCTAGTTAGCATTTTTTGCATTATTTAGCATTATTACACATATTAATGTCCAAAAGGTCAAATCGGGTACTTGTACCTAATCTCAAGTACCAGTCA
>JAFBJT010111826.1:0-11220 GCA_016785325.1 Chascanopsetta lugubris
TCATGTATTATGGAAATATAAGAAAGAAAGAAAGAGCGAAAGAAAAAGCATGCAAGCCATAAATTCCTGTAGGCAGGTGAAAGCTAACAAATGAATCGTGTAAATGGCCGACTGATTTGTTAATGGCATGGTGGTGTTTTTAAAGAAAGTTAGGAGAAGTGTGTTTGTAATGCCGTCAGCACCACATTAACATCTCACCGCCGTTCCTGTAATGATTTAGCTCCCTTGCTGTGCATGTCAGCAAAGGCTGGACAAGCCAGGCGCTGGCGTGCAGACTACACACATAAAGGTAAAATAACGAGACATGCGGTAATGTGCCAAGCCTAGAATAGGGAGGAAGAAACAGGGCTGGAGATGGTCATGGCTTGGGGTGTAACAATACACTAATCTCACACTACAGTACGATACACGATATGGAGGTCACGATATTGATACGATACGATATTATAGCGAAGTGACAGTGTGTGTTATTTAGCAACATCAAGCCGTGAAAGAGCATGACAGAATGACATACACCTGCCTCTTATGGAGGCCGCCATTTTGAATTGAATGTAAGTCAATGGAACTTTCAGGCTTGCCAGTAGATGTAGCAAAAAGTCACACACTGCCCCTTTAACAATATTGAATGAGGAACATATGACTGGAAAAATGTATTGTATTTGAAAGATACAAAATATTATACATGTACCTTAGCCCAATTGTTCCATTTACCTAGTTAGACTTTATGAATGTTTTAACTTGTAAATGGCAAGCTAAGGCCAACCATTTTGAATGAATTAAACACACAGTTCACAAAGTGAACTAAAAGTATACATCTCAGGTATGCAAGTCAAATTGTTTTGCCACAAACTCAGCTGAATAGTTTCTCTCATATGTGACTTGACATGTCTCTTCCAGGAATTGAACAATTAAAATAAAAAATAAATGAACTATGAAAAGTCCAAAACTCAAAATGCCAACATATAGACTGATCAATTATCATAAACTTGGCTATGTTATAGCTTACCACAGAGCCAAGAGCATAAAGCCACTGAAACTGTCTCTAAAACCCTCTGCACCCTGAGGAAGATAGCCTCAGTGGGTCATGGTCTAGCTGGGGTAGAGCCCAGAACCTGTGGTCGAGCGCTGTGCACTCCAGCAGGCGTACACATCATACACATCCCCACTGTATCTTACTGAGATATTAGTGAGGATTGCACTCTTTGTGTTGGCTATGGCACGTTAATCAACTTGGTTTGGTCCCTTGCTCGGTTAAAAAAACAATAATTTGCTTTATTTATATAGCGCTTGCAATATGAATACAAAACATAGAAACAGACTAGGGGCAATAACAACAGGGAAAACAGGCGGCAAACAGTAAACAAAGCAGTGGTTTAATTTAATATTAATATAAATTATAGGAGGCCTGCCTGTTGGATCATGCTCTTCAGTGGTACAATAAGAGACACAGTGGGAGTCTTCTCATCACACAAGACTGTGGTGGCAGTTTTGAGGAGTTTGAGGAGTTTAACCAGGTCTTCAGAAAGTCTGATGTCGCTGCTGTCCAGTGTGTCGATGTCTCGAGCGTTGCGTTTTATCTGTGGGCAGCCGAGAGCTGCTCCGATGTCTGCTTGCTGCTCCAGATAACATTTGAGCATGTCGAGACTTGAGTTCCACAGA
Organism: Chascanopsetta lugubris; assembly: GCA_016785325.1. Classification (NCBI taxonomy): domain Eukaryota; kingdom Metazoa; phylum Chordata; class Actinopteri; order Pleuronectiformes; family Bothidae; genus Chascanopsetta; species Chascanopsetta lugubris. The sequence continues at coordinate 1,660 of JAFBJT010111826.1, forward strand.
GTTGGAACATCCATGATTAGCTTGTGTGATGGCAGCTGTAACTGCTTCCGTTTAGAGGTGAACACGGCCGCAGCAGTGGTACTCTGATGGAAAAAAGCACCCACGCGCCTCACTTTCCCAAGCAAACGGGTAGCGCACACAACACGAAGGCCAGCCTGAGTAGCCAGATTGGTTGTGCGTGCAAAGCACTTGATGTGCAGCTCTAAGCCTGCCTCACACACAGCCACATCCATATTGTGAGCATTGTCAGTGATGATTGCCATTCCATGGTTTTCCCTCTGAAGCTCCCATTCAGTGATAGCTGCACGTAGAACTTTAGCAATGTGCAAGCCTGTGTAGGACTCAAAAAGGGGATGGTTTTGGAGCACAACGATCTCGATCTCCCAGTCATTGATAACGTATGCTGTGATTGTGATGTAGCTCTCTGGATTTCTTGAAGTCCAACCATCTGTTGGTAATGGCAATGCTTTCTGCCTCTTGTAGGGTCTGTTTAGCATTGGCCTTCGTACAGTCTGATTTAAATGGACACGTGACGGGATTGTGTATTTTGGGTCGATCCTATGGAGTAAACCCCTAAACCCCGGTTTCATCTCTGTTGCAATGAACATGCCAATATCCCTCGTTATTGCAGTGGCTCTTGCACTCAACAGTGGAAGTTTAGGAGCAAAGGTATTTGTCAATTTTGCCTGGCCTTTGGGTAACATTACTCTCTTCCTGGGCATAGCTAACTTAATTTCACTGTGATGGTGCTGCATATGACTTTGCCTGTTAGAGGTATTAGCCGTGGTGTAGGGCAGGGTTTTCTTGCAACGTTTGCAGATCGTTCTTGCCTTGTCAGCCACTTGATCGCCGTTTTTATTGACAATTAAGAATCTTCAATGCTGCCAAACTGGTGCTTTAAATGTAATGGGGCCATCTTCTATCTCAATTTCGGCTTTACTTTCTGAGTTTTCCATTTTCATTGATTTGATTGAAGTGAAAAAGAGAATATGTGCTTAAAGGGGACCTATTGTTGTTTTTACTCACTTTTTGAGATACAAAACGGTGTAGAAATATCACTAAGTGTTAAGTTACTATGAAGTCAAATCTCGTTGTACATTGTGTATAATGACAATAAAGGCATTCTAATAAATTTGAAACCATATAAAATGACCTAAACGCATGTTTGAGTGATGTTACAAAAATGGTGGCAGCTTCAGTAGGAGAAGTCAAAGGCGCGCTTTGCAACACAGAGCCGTTGGTGACGTCACCAAAGTGGGTTGTCAATCAAACAGCAGTCCTCTACAACCTTATTATATGGCTTGAAAGGGCATGTGATCTCTCAATGCATTGTGGGCTGCCAGCACCATTATTGTAGTTTGTTGCCATAGCTGATTTAGACACCGTGTTGCAGAGAAAGAGGAACAAACACAGGGATAAATGGACCATACAAAACATAAAGGTGATGGACCGAACCAAGACAAGGTGGACCCTGTTCCGAAGGCTCGGTATCTCCAAAAAAAAAGAGTTAAATCGGTGGAATTGATCCATACAAGCACGGCGACTGGACAAGAGATTTAAATGACCTGAGTTGGGCTTGTCCTCTATATCGTCAATGGAGTTTAAGAATGTATTCTTTAAGGGCTCATGGACTAACTAACATTGGGTTGGTGCAAGACTTCCGAATGTTCCGAGTTAAAGAGAAGACCGTCGTCATTTCCGAGATAAACAAGCTTTTACCTCACTGTGTCCCATGGTGCTGCTTGTTTGTTTGCTTTTGACTAACATGCGTTGGTGTCTGCTGGATACATTTGTTTCAAACAAATTATATTTTAAGCCTGGAATCCACTCTGAGAACACCACTCCAACCGTATCGGATAAACATGTTCGCTATGTTAATGAGTTTGGAGTGCGTGACTTTGGTAAAGACAGAAACAGAATCACAGATTCTGACTTCTCGGTTCAATTTGTTGGGATTTTATATTTTCCTATCATGTTGCCATACATTAAAGTGCCATTTTATACTTACCTGTTTTTATTTTGAGAGTACCATGCTGATTAAGCTGATGCTATGGTTAAAATCTTAATACAGAAAAGTAAAACAGGGAATTGGTTGTTGAATGCCTGGACACACAGAGATTATTGCATTATGTTTTGTTAAGTTACTATGAAGTCAAAACAATGCAGGTCACAAGCACTGGCTCCAGACTCTGAGGGAGTTCACAGATGAGTCATGCGAGGTGAAGAGATTGTTTTGTATGTGAGCCCACATAACACTCACACATAGGATTAGATGTCTCACACTCAGAGAGTATTTTAGAAATTAGGTAAAATCATTTCTGGGTGAAGGGGGTGGGGGGGGGGGGGGGGCACGAGGAGGAGTTAGGGCGGGGGGGCACGAGGAGTTGTTAGCCAATCATGTTAATTCGGAACCTATAAGAGTTGTAATCACTAGACATCAGGGCTCTCAGTTCTGTGACGTTACGGAGGGATCAGCTGAGCGTGACTTCCCCCTAATTCATGGTGCTAAAGACCTCAGCCGAGACTTTGTCCCACTCTATTGCTGCAGAATAAAATCTTAAAAGACAGAAGTAGTTTGTCATCCTTTGGAATAAACAAACACACCGACAAATACCTCCGTAAAGGAAGGATGTAATAGTACGGTTTAGGGCTCGTTAGACTCCCTGTAATGTAGCGGACAAGCTCCAACTGTAGTTTTGATCCAATAACCGTGTTCAGGAAACAACACTGTTCCTAATGCACTGCATCCCTTAGCCTCATGGCTAGCTCAGGCTAACATGTCATAGCACAGTGGGACTTTGAGCCAAGCGGTCTAAAATCTCTATCTGTAATCACTTCAGTGTAATTGTACACTTCAAAGGCCATTCCAGCCTTCCGATCAGCCAATCAGGAGATAGTGGCGTTTCAGGAGGGTGGGGGGAAAACAACCCACATTTGACTCTTAGAAGGAATTCCTGAGCTTTAAAAGGGCTCATTTAAAAAAACAAAAGTGTTTCTGAGAGTATAAATACCGTTTATCATCATAATAGAGGCTAAAGAACAAATAGAGAGCACCTTAAATGGGCACAATAGACCCCTTTAAATTAGCCAATGAAATGAGCGTTTGCTTGTATGACTAGACAAATATGACCTATCAGCTATCGCGACTCAGTTTTGTCAACGACACATACCATCACATTTTTCTATCACGAAATGCTGTGGCACAATATACCGTTACACCTAGTCATGGCTGAACCCTACTTAAAATTTCCTCTTTCTGTGTGAGATGTGACCCTCAGCTCAGTAATTCTAAACTGGTGGGTCACGACCCAAAAGTGTGTGTGGCACGGATGTACGTTGGGGCACACCCCCTAATATAATGGTGGAGGAAAGACTGCGTATGTCCATATAGTTTTAAATTAAAATGCCGCTAATTGAGAATATTTCCCTCTTTAGCATTGCAACCTGCTGGTTGTTGCTTTGTTTTGTTTTTTAAACTGTACTATATCAGGTTCAAATTGTATAATCTTTTAATTAAATAAATTTGAGAAGTTGAACATTTTACATGATTTGGGACACAGCTGATTATTAAAAGTGCAGTGTGTAAGATTTGGTGAGTTCTATTGGTGAAGTTGCATATTGTATTCATCACCTCATCCTTACCCTACTGATCATGCAGGAGAACCTCTGGTAGACTTCAGTTGTCATCAAAACTCAAAAGATGTTTAGTGCGTCCACTCTGGGCTACAGTAAAAACATGGTGGCCCCCGTAGTGTGGACCCACTCCTCATGTAGATATACATTAATGGGCTTAGGTAAGGGTAATGGGGAAAAAACAATACATTTAGGTGATTATGAATTCATGGAAATGACAGTATGAAATTGTTTTGTAATGTTTTTAGAATTGAAAAAAAATTACCAAAATCTTACATGCTGCACCTTTAACCACTGCCTTAGAGCACCACACAGGCAGGTATAAGGTCATGGGATTTTCATGTGCAGTCTCTGCCTGGTAGCTATTATTCACTGGGGAGGAGGAGAGAATACAGTGAACTTAAATCAAAACAAGCCAGAGCATTGGACTTGTGCTTGGCCCCGTGTGGTTTGTTTAATTAACAGAATGGGCTCTCTATCAAGCAGAGTATTAGGAGGTGGGAGGATTCACATTGCTTCCCACTGCAATGTGTGAATTTGAGAAGGGGGAGGAATTGCTTCTCTATAGTTCTCAATGTCTTGAATTCAAAGGAGTCTATGAAATGAAATTAATTTCATGTGTGCAATGAGTTTAATCCTGTTTCTGTCATGTAAATATGTCTCTGTCATAAACTCTCCTTATCTTGTCTGGGGTGTTTACTCCAGGTTGCAGGGGTTGCATGTCATTTTCTTCCCTCTTATATAGGGGGCTTTGGGTGGTGTGGGTGTGTGTGGGTGCTGCTGCTGTTGCTGCACTGTCTTAACCATGCCAGGAGCGACACTACTTTGCATTTGCTTCCCCCTCGCTTCATTGTTTATGTTTGCCACCGGGCTGGGGGGATTATAACTGCACGATCCTGACAGTCGGGCATGCAATGGCAGCGACAATAACATTTCTGATAGTCGAACAGAGGGCTCTGAGCGCTCCTGCAGTCATTTGCTGCACCGCTCAGCTGCTAGCCCTGAAGAAACAGAGAGGGGAAGAGAGAGAGGGAGGGAGCAAATTAAGCCACATAGCATTTCACTTTTTTTTAAAGATTAAATTATGTACAAAATCATGAATAAATAATGCCAATTGGAATAGGCTAGCCAGTGAACATCCATCTTGTTTAGCAGAGTGATTTAGGGGGATCAGCTAATTAAGTGGTGGATGGAATTATCTTGTTTTATTTTCATAACTTCCTTTTTTCACTTTTTTTGTTTTTTTTGTTTTACTGTTTTCTCTTTTTTTGCTGTGAATTGTGCCAAGCCATTCAGCTGATGGCAGCATCACTCTAATGACGCAGGGAAGGTTTCAGTATTGTTATGCACCAATTGAAGTAACTGCAGGGAAATAGCACTGTTCTGTTAAGCTCTTGGTCATGTGATTTGGATTTGGTACAGTATCGTCCACACAGCTAAACTCTCGTCGGGTTACTATATATGTTTGGATTCAAAAAGATCTCACAATACAAATTGGGACTCATAATAATGGCATATCTATAGATAACAGGCTAATTCATCATTTTCATTGATTTAAAGGTGCAGTGTGTAAGATGTCTGTATGACTACCTTGATGTATGATTCATTGTTTTCATGACTCTAACACCAGCCTTTTATATTTACAGAAGGGGCGGGTCCTCTCTATGAAGGCCTCCATGTTTTTACAGTGGCCCAGAATGGAGAAATTGAGTTGTAATGACACTTTATGGCTGCCATAGGTTGTATTGCATTCTTGACAGTGGGGAGAGCGATATTCAGCTGCAAAATGTAACTGCACGAATAGATGTCACTAAATCCTACACTCTCTACCTTTAATGATACATTTTGAACTAATCATTCTCAATATATTAATAATGGTGGACTTCCACAACTGATCTGCCCTGTTCATTATGATGTAGTGTCATGAAATGAGGATTTGAGTTTGGTAGAAGCCGAGCAACTGATTTAATCATAACACCTGCTTGTTATTTGCTGAGACGCCTGTGACCTTCTGTGTTATTTAGGTGGCACCCATACTTTGGCATTTCTGAAAACATCAACTCTGCAATGGCAATGTGTGGTGTTCACTCTAGTCCAGAGATTTAGAGCAGTGGTTCTAAACCAGTTTAGTGAAAGGATATTACTGTTGTATGATGCCCCGTGGTTCTTGTCTTGTTTTGTTCTTAATATAAGAAAATCTATATTTCATGAAGTTGGTGCTGTATTTCACCACCTACTGTTAAGTAGTGTGAAGAGATGGCACTCCATTGCATCGAAAATCCCGTTTCAGTTTTTTTTTAAACTATTTTGCCCAGTACATTTTTTTTATTTGAGAGCTGCAGGGCTATATTTTAGTGTGGGTTGTGGAGAGACATTTGGAAACAACGACATAAGTATTCACAATAGCATGCTGATTGGATCTTTTGGTCACAAGTCAACATTTGCTGTTTCATTAGACTTCAAATGCATGACAGGTACCTCTAGTAAGACTGTTCATGTAGCTGTGGTGACCTTGTTTCCTTTGCTTATAAATGTTCTGAAGTCAATTTCTGCATTTTGTTATGATTGACGCATCAATTCAGAGACTCAGGACACAAGGTAATTGTCAAGCAATTTGCATCAAGTCAAAACTCATACACCTCCTGTTCACACTGGCACATCCATGCATACTTTATGAGAGTGGTGGCATTTTCATGTGTGTTAGTAATGCATTTGATTAAAATGGATATGGATCTAAAACACAGGTGGACAGTAAGGTTAGATATCAAATTTTGGAGTGTCACGTGAATTCTTAGTGAGAAAGAGCAGGATGATGTCATACTAACTGACCTACACTATGCTTGTTCTTGTCTATTAGCTTTATGAAATGTAAAGTTAGAAACACCAACATATCTGGCCTGAGCAAACACCCGGTCAAGGGTGTGTACCACTTTAGTGTGCAAATACATAGGAAGAGACTATTTTATTTTGAAAATGCCATTCTCACAAACATTTCCCTGAGACATATCCTGTTTCACAATTTCAGAAGCAAGTATTTGTATTATTTAGTTTTAGTTTTTAATGATTATGAGTAATGTATTTTCAAAATAAAATATATTGATTTTCTGTCTTCAAGTTTAACCCCCAAAAACCCAGTGGATGGACATAATCACCTCTGTGTTAACAGCTTTGTAATTTTCATCACAAGATTTTGGTAAATTGAATCTCATAAATGTAATAATGTTCAAAATCAGATTTACACTTCTGAGGAAATGTGGATGAGGGCTGAAACAGGATATAATTTTTTTGTTTATCACAGTCAAAGTCAGGGAATGAAAAGCATATTTAATGTGTATGTAATGAAACTGATTAACTGTAAAAAGATGATTGTGTGTTTTGCTTAGTCTGTAACAACTCTCATGTAGCATGCTGTAAGAGTGTAAGGTGATGATGCTTGGGCATTTAAAACCAATTTTCCTGAGCAGTTTTACATTAGACTTTTATTAATATTTATGGAATCTGTGCTACATGTAACTAACTTAAGGCCAGTGTTGTTGGACTGTGACTATTCGGCTTGGTAGAGAGTCTCATTCCTGTCTGAGTGAGCAGACAAGCACATAAAACTCACTCTCTTTCACTCACTCCCAATCAATTTGACAATCACACACATTATCTCCTCCAGCACCTGCCCGTGTATATGCGTTGCTGCAATTCCAGTAAAAGCTTCCATTTAACATTAGTGAGCTCCAACTCTGAACTGCCGGATTAAAGCGTTTTAGTAGCGATGGTAAAGGCAATGCGGACCCAGTGTAAATCTTCACAGACTCTGCATCAAGTTCACATACTGTAGATGCATATACCAGGATTCTATATGAATACAATACTTGTATACAATACAAGTGAGAACAAATATCTGATGATTGACAACATTTTCCACAGCCTTACTCAAGTTACTCAATTTTAACAAATTTACATTAAAGTTGCAGTACATACGATTTTGGTCATTTTTTGTCACTTTTATATCTATTCAAGAAGATGCAATAGATTCTATTGCATCTTTTATACCTATTTATACATTTTGTCCAGACAATAAGTCGTACCCAAGTATAAATCGCATCAGTAAAAAAAATGAAAAATAAATTACACACCATGAAGAGGGAAAAACATATATAAGTTGCACTGGACTATAAGTCACATTTATTAGGCAAGTTATTCAACTACACAATAGCAACCAGAATAAAAGGCTGAATAGGTGTCTAGTATGTTAACGTAACACATAATAGTTATTCAGCTACACAACAGCATAAAGAACATACCTGGGAGGCTGAATAGGCTAAATCAACATAGCAAGCCAGCAAGTCTAACAAGCGAGTTCACCAAACACCTAATCTCATTCCACATCACTGAAGCATGTAGTTGTCACAAGCCTAGAGTGACCTCTGTAGACAGTAATGTTTACTCCTTGTTTCATGTCAGTCAGAATGAATTAACATTTAAAAACATGTTAAATTATATATTCCGATATATAAGTCGCACGAGACTATAAGTTGCAGGACCAGCCAAACTATGAAAAAAAGTGTGATTTATGTCCGGAAAATACGGTACTAACATTTTCATGAATTTATAATCACTTAAATGTTTTTTTCTTTTTTTTTTTTTTATACTTTTCCTTAAATGAGCCCATTAATATATATTTACATTACATTTAGTCTCTGTATTTGTGTTACATGGCAAGATTGCATTAAAACTATTTCATGGATCACAATTTGGACAATGCTAGGATTTGCTTTGAATATGAATATGTTTTATTTTTATTTTTTTCATTTCTCAGGGGTAAATAAATAAAGGCAAGTTGAGGAGACTGCATCCTTTGTAATGGGAAAATGATAAAACAGTAAGGGGATTATACATTTATGAAAATGTCAGTATGTAATTGTTTTGTAATATATTTAGAAGTGACAAAAATGACAAAAATCGTACACATTGCACCTGCACCTTTTTCCCCATTACCCAGGAGCCGGTCCTCTCTGCGGGAGCCACCATGTTTGAACAGTAGCCGAGAGTGGACATACTAAACATCAGCTGAGTTTCACAGTTTTACTAACTGAAGTCTCTCATATGTTCTCCTGCATACTCAGAAGGGTGAGGTGATGGATACAACATGCACCTTCACCTCTGGATGTCACCAAATCTTACACACTGCACCCTTAAAGTACAAATTAAATCTTCTTTGGAGATGAGACTAATTCGTCAAACATAGAAATAATACTGTCTGCACATCAGAGACCATGGCATCTCATGCATTCAATCAGCCTGTTTTTAATTAACCATAAAAAGAAGAGAGCAATCGCAGTACACCATTCCCACAGACAGTTTTCCCACACACAAGGTAAAATATTTAATTCCCTCCTTATCCTTTTACACACAACCTTACACTTGCATTTCCATCTCAAAGGCTGCTTGCCAAGGCGGCGTGTACATGTCAACGTAACAGCTTCTCACGGACCACATATTTCAGTGGTTTTGTCATTTTACAGGTCCTCAACTCTCAGGAGCGCCTTTTTTTATGCAGCACAACTCAGCCACAGCTGCCAAGATCTTGCGGAGATTGGCAGAAGGGAGAACGATGGACTACCCGGCAGAAAATGAAGAGGTGCAGCATCTTTGTTTTCATGGGAAATGTGCCGACACAGCAACAGTCCATGTAGGGCCGCCGAGGCGGATGAGCTAATTCGCAACTGAGTTGCAAGGGCATCATCACCGTGCGGGTGGTACAGTGTACCCCTGTGTCTTCATATCTATAAGGAAGCAAGTGAGTGTGCTGTGGTTGTTGTGGCATCAGACCCCTGAGAACTAGCAATGATGGCATTCAACAAGTAACACAACCATGCAGATTGCTCATCTACATTGCAGCAGTCATGAAAACTAAGCTTCCACCAACATGTCAGG
>JAFBJT010111827.1:3406-15399 GCA_016785325.1 Chascanopsetta lugubris
ATATATATATATAAATAAACATCGGCATTGAGATATGGACTGTGTGGTCTGATCTCAGCTTTAACTGCATGAACAGATCGTGGACCGGTTTCCACTATAACGAGAAGTGAAGCCAAAATATCGCCAGTCAGGGTGAGGTCGGAGGACGTCTCACTCATTTTGGTTGCATCAAATTGAAATGGTCACTTTAACGAACCCTGTCAAGAACCAAAAAGAATCATTTGAAATAATATGATCATATTATTGTTTTTCATGATTGTATTATTAGTAATACCTTTGAAATGATTCAGTATTTTTATGTTGCTCTCTAACCGAGGATGTTCCATCATCCCATATCAAGGTGGCAGAATTCATTACCTATACTGCAGCCGACCACCACAGATGTCAAAATGTAAAACAGCAGCCATAGCCATTCTGCTCATTTATATTTTTATATTCTGTATAGAGCATATCTTATTTGATTTGATCCTGTACGAAAAAGGTTTGATCCTATTTTGTTTTGTCCTTTTGCCAAGTGCAACGAAGTTTCGTCCAGCAGAGACGTGTGTATTGGAATAACGGTCACGTCTGTCTAAGTCTAACATGCAACTTCACCTATAAACTATTGGTCGGTCATTTGTTATATTTTCTTTTCTATTTTCAACTCAAGTTACATTCTCATTTCACCTTTTCTCTCTTTACCGTTGTTGGTGAACCCTCGACGCAAATGTAGGAGACATAGTGTCTGGCACACATAAGTACTTTGATGTAATGAAAACAATGAAAAAGCGGGCACACACTCAAACGTTTAAATGAATCAAAGGTGTAAACACATGTCCTGCCAATTGATTATCCATGTTTACAAGCGTCCCCGTATTCCCGCACCGACTCGAGGAGTCTCGTAAAGCAGTTTGGCCCGTGATGGACTGGAGCTGTCCAGGGTTGTTCCACGACTCAATGTCAGCTGGGATTGGCTCCAGCTCTCCAGCCTGTGACCCTCGGAAAGGATGAGTGTTAGAGATAATGGCTGGATGGATGGAGGCAGTAGTAATTTGCCCTGTTAATAAGGGGTGTGACGATGCGTCGTAGCATGGTATTAAAACGTGACGATACATGTGGGTATGGTGAACAACTGTTATTGCGATATCTGATAGGGCAGTGCCTGTTGCCGGCAACTTCTCAACCGGCGCCAGTCACGCGTCAGGGAGAGAGGGAGGGAGGGAGAGGGAGAGAGAGGGAGAGAGAGGGGGAGAGAGAGAGAGAGAGAGAGAGAGAGAGGCTCTGTTAGTTTTGTAAAGACACAAACAGATTGACAGATTCGGACTTCTCGGTTCAATACCTCCGGAACGGAAGGCTGTAGAATTCCAGTTGATGGCTCGTTAGACTCGCTGTAACGTAGCGGACAGGCTCCAACCCTCATTTTGATCCAAAAACCCGTTTCCCGTGTTTAGGAAACAACACTGTTCCTAATGCGCTGCAACCGAGCGCCTCCCTCCATCCAAGTATGAGCCACAAGCTCAGGGACCATCTACAAATTGCGGCACTTGGAAGAACGTGATGGAAATAAAGTTATCTGTGTTTACACGCGGAGTTTGGATAATTGGACTCAGGCGGAAGCACATTAGGGCGAGATGGATGATAATAACAAAGCAGAACAGGAGACAAAGAAGAAAATGATCTCTGACTGATTCACACAGTTTGAAAAAAAAAACAAATGGTGGAACAGGAATGTATTTACTCTATAAAAATGTGCCAAAACACAAATTCTGAAATTAATCAGAACCCCACCAGAGATTCTCAGGGTGATTCGATTATTCAAGTGTGAGTATTTGCATATATAAAGTGTATTCTTATGATTGATAAAGGAAGTGGAGGAGCTGCTCATTGCGTCACGACAGATACTCGTACAGGAGCTGGTGTGGGACTCATTTGAATAATAAAGAACACAGCAAGACATAATGAGCCTTTGAAAATTCAGGTCACACAGAAGATGTAAAGATGATTTTACATTTGTATAATGATAAATGACGAGTCATAAATTCATGCACAATGTCATGGAGCTTCTGGCTCATGCTATTGAATATAGATTAAATAATTCGGTACAATATTGTGGAATAAGATCGTGTCACAAACGGAATAATTGACAATACACAGATACTCTACAGCTTTAAAGCTTCAGTTTGCACTTGAATGGGCATAAGACTCCCCTGCACATGCTCAAGCAGTGGTTCACACAACACGCAGTGTGAGTGTGATACAGCTGAAAACAAATGAAGCCATCAGTGAGAAAATCACAACCTGGGGCTGAATCAATGTGTCACTGATCTATTGATCCAGGCGTTATTAAGTCTAATGTCTCTCTAAACCCATTTTGAATGGAACCAAAGAAACGCCGGTTTAATTTGCTCTGATCAGCGCCAGCCATGAAGAGTCCAGTCCTCTAGAGTGAATTCATTTTCTTTATAATATAAAGTGCGACGTGTCTTTGTGCGAAATAGTGCGCACATTGACTCCACGGTAAACTCACTGTGCCGGTGGATTCAGCACAGATCGTCTGTGGGGGCCGCCAGGTTAAGGAGGGAGCTGCCGCAGGTGCATTCATTCGTCATGGCTGTGTTTACTGTGTAATACACAATAAACCCATCATCGTGTCATCTGCGCTTCCCTTTTATAAGCCAGGTGCAATTGCACCAAGCTGGGCTTGGCTGATAGTAGAGGCCGATTTACAACCTGCAGCTTCAGTCCAGCAAATCTCACGCACTGCTCTTTTAAATTCACAGCTGTCCTTTTTTTTTATTATTATTATTTTTTTACACAACAACGGGTGGAAATATCTGGAGTTATTCATCGTTTATGGTTCATCATGCTGTGCTTTTCCTGGTCCGGCCCACTTGAGACACCCCTGTTCTATAGACTGAGCCATTCTGAGTTGTGTTTCTGTGCTTTAGGGGGCAACGACGCTCAGATGTCGCCCTTTTGCATTTGGAAGCACGACGTCACATGTTCCAGAAACTCAGGATCTGTTCTTGTTAATAATCTGACCTGATCCTGAGCAGCAGACTCATGTTGTCAGTCCTGACGAGTGAAGCTGCTACACTCCACTCTGAGTCATCACCTCTTATGTTTCACACAAGTGATTACACAGCCAGGCCCAGATCCACAGGACTCCACCTGCTAAGGTCACAAACTATTATCTGTCTTTTTTTTATTTATTTATTATCAGCGTACACACCACTGAGATAGTCTGACCTCTCTTTATTACAGCTCAGCACCAAGAGGGAACACACCCAGACATTTCATTCATTTTATTTCAATTTTATTTATTTATTTTTAATTATTATTTGATTTTTTGTTATTCGTTTGTTCATCATTTCCAGTAAATGTTTAACAATCAACATCACACACATCCTGTGGTTCAGTGAAGTTCTTCCAACGTAGCTCTATTACTCGCTCTATTACGCTCTGTTACTCTTATTTATTTTCGGTCCCGACAATATTCTAACAATACCATCTTACCAATGTCACCAGATACACAGCACATCGTTTATCGTTGAAGCGTCTGAGGTAACGGTGTCTCTGTCGGACAGATGTGTGTCTCCATCCAGTGGCCACAGTGTGTTTCTGTGTCAGTGCAGAAGGTTAAAGGAATTGTTCCTGATCTTTCAGTTTGACAGAGGAAACCATCAATGTCACGTTCTGACACTGTAACTCTTTAACCCTACGATCACAGTTACATGTAACCTGCTTATGTTTGATTCATTGTGTCCCTGCTCTTCGCCTCAAGAGGGAGGGACAGTACAGTTTTTTAACAGTACACTTGGTATTTTGCTGACCTAGGAGTTTTGAGCGTTTTTGACTTTTGAATGAGAGGATTTTATGAAATTAATTAATTAATTACTGAACAAAAACATGAACATACATTGAAAATTATAATGTAACATTTTAGGAAATACATTTTAGTATATTGAAAGGCATAACATGTATTTGTACATCTTCATATATTTATGTCAATATTTGTCCATTTATTTTCCACTTCAAGTATATATTGCAAAATATAAAGAAACATTATATTAAACATTTATACAGGAATTAATCATATGGAATATATTTGAACATATTTTACAATATATTGACAGAGGCAATAATTTCATATGTTCTTCAATATATAGAGGATATATTTATAAATTATATTGCAACACATTTGACAATGACACACATTTCTAATATGTTTTAACATTTCATACTACTGTAATATTGTATTAAAAGGTGAAGCATTGCAATTTTGTAGTTAAATTGGTTTTAAATATTCTATGATTTTTATATCATGGAATATTGATATATTTAATCCACATAATATATAGAAAAATATATTTTTGTTCGGGGGCAAATGGGATATGTTCCCGAGTGGCCAGATGCACTTTAGGGCAGATCTTTTTTTTTTTTTTTATAGAGCGAACAACTGCCCCATAAAGTGGAGGCAGTGGCCCACTGTCTTATCTCCTGTATTCCCACCCTCATTCCTGTGTTGAGGTGAAGGTCAGTTGTGCTGAGTCAGGACATCTGCTCGTACTGTGGTGTACCCACAGTCACACGTTGCTGTTCCCACCTGCATCACCTGCAGAGATAAGTTCAGTATATGTGTTACAGACATTCAATACCAAGACAAACAGAGTGTGAGAAAGAGCAGGTGAAGAAGTCGGTCTCCACCTGCAAGTTGTTCAAAGAGCAGCAGCCCAATATAGTCAGATACTGAAATCAGTGTAGTCCAGGGGCCACACAAGAAACTCAGATTGTTACTGGGGGGCCAACCAGACTTTGTTATATCAAGACCTGTTGTTATCATTTCATGAAATCTTTGAAAATATCTGTATTCATGTCTTATCTATATCGTCTTTATTTCCGTAACAATGAATCCAAACACCGTCTTATCAAGGAACTCAAATGGATGTGAATACAACAAAACTTTATAATTGGTTGTTATCGAGTGTGTCAGTGAAATAATTTAACATTCTTTAAAAAAAAAAATAATTGAAAATAAGAGTTTTCTTTTATATACAATACCAAAAAAAATACAAACAGTCCCCTTTTGTTCAGAAATAAAGTACTAATTTCAAAAGTAAATTAGACTAAAAACGAATGTTAGTGGTTCTCTAATCTTTTGTTTTCAAGGCTAAGAAAGCGAAGGGAGGCACTTTGAATGGAGGCTACACGACGCAGCTGTGCTTCTGCGTATGTAAACATCGAGCATGACAGAATCACACACACGGGAAAAGGAAGCATTTCAAAATAAAAGCATATTTCGACCATTTATTTGACTAGCTTCAGGTGCAAAACAGTGCAGCTTGTTATTTACTCCATGCGCCACATTGAACAACGGTGTGGGCCAGATGTGGCAGTGGAATGGCCAGGTCAATGTCTTTGGCAATATTAGTGAACAAGATCTGTCTATATTATACATGATTGTTTTCTCAAACAGTTTTCTCTCTCGCTCTCGCTCTCTCGCTCTCTCGCTCTCTCTCTCTCTCTCTCTCCCTCTCGCCCTCACTCACCAGAAAGAGCTGAGCGATAATTCCCCTCCAAAACACAAATCACCCTCTTCCACCTTCTTGGCTGTAATAGAGAATTGTGTTTCTGAATTATTCATCAGTGCTTTGCTGGGGAGAGGGAGAGAGAGAGAAAGAGGGAGAGAGAGAGTCACCCCAATAAACATTGTTTAGACAACCCACATTCAGACGAGTGTGGTTATACAGAGACTCAGCAGATCATCCAAACACTGAGTGAGCAGCTGCCAACCGTCATCCTCCGACATCAGGAGTCCTCAGCTGCACTTCTCCGCACAGACGTCATCACACTTTAAATTCTTCACATGTGAAAAAAAGATGAGATAAAAAGAAAAAAAAGAAACATTTGTAAAAAGAAAATAAAAAAGACACTAAGAACATGAACACACGCACACACACACACACACACACACACACATATTGTTGTTAGGCGGCCTCTGTGTCGGTCAGATAGTGCCTTTCTCTTTTGCCTTTGCCATAATGTGACTCAGTCCAATGGAAGTAAAGTGATTCACTCGTTTTTTTACAGACACAACTCAGCCATGAATGTGTTGCTCCTGTCAGTTTGTGACGACTCCCTCGCGTGAACAGCAGGACGTCACTAACTGCTGCACAACAACAACAACAACAACAACAACAGTGCACCACAGACAAAAAGTGACACCGCTCTGATCAAAGGGAACGCAAAGTGCCTCAGTGAAAATAATCTCCCCTTTATTATTTAAATACTTTGTCAAGTTTAACTGACAAAACAAAAGAAGAGCTGTTTTATAGAGAGACAGGAAGTGGAGTCACCTGCGCCTCTGCCATGTTTGTGTGCACGCGTGCGTGTGAGAGAGATGAGCAGAGAGAAGAAGAGGTGGAGAAGATGCGCCGGGAAAATAAAGGCAGAGGGCAAAAGAAGTCATGAAATGTGTTCATTCCTTCGTAAGTACATTCAAAGTGACCTTCTTTTTCTCGCTTCCCCCAGAGGACAAGAACCCCTGCCACCTGGCCGAGGCCCCGGGCCCCTGTCGGGGGATGGTGAAGCGATTCTTCTTCGACAGCAGGATCCAGCAATGCAAATCCTTCTACTACGGCGGCTGCTTCGGAAACGCCAACAATTTCAGGAGCATGAGGGAGTGCGCCGAGAAATGTCAGAACCCAGGTACGAGCGCTCTCTGGATCGTCCGCCTTCTCCCTGTAGAGACAAGTGAACGCGGGGGTTGTCACGGCAACAGCATCTTTAGGTTCCGTCCGAAATTCCACAGAGAAATGAAATCAGAATTCTGTGGAATTGATCCATGAAACTATGGTATCAACACCTCAGCCCAGACCTGGGCATTTCGTATCATTACTGATTATAAAGTTGTGTTGTTTTCACATCCATTTGAGCTTCTTGATAAGATGGTGTTTGGAGTCATTGTTTAGAGATAATGCATAAATAAACAGCCCATGAGATATTTTCTATAATTTCGTGGAATAGTAACAACAGGTCTTGATATAAAAAAAAAAAAAAGTTTCCAAGCTCCCCAGGAAAAATAATTGCCCGCCCCTTCTTTAGCCCCTCCCATTTCTAACTCTATAATTGGACCAACCAGAGGTAATGACCTGTCCCTCTGTGGCGGCTCTGTGCTGCACAGGCCCACAGCTGCCGTGACATCATCAAAAACACTCTCACCTTCACAAATGAACACTCTTGTGAATTTTAATCGACCGTGAAATCACAGTCCGACTTCTTTAACATCAAGCGACTGAAGCAACTCGGCCAGACGTTGACATGTTTGAAATTGTGGAGAGAGAGAATAAGGAGCGTGCGTCTCGGCTGTGACCACCTCTGCCGGCGGCTCACAGGAAGTGTGGGATTCTATTTTCCTTTGTTATTTGGATGGATGGCTCTGTCTCCTTCCATTAGCGAGTCATGTCTCTCCATTCTTCTCTCCATCCTGACGTTAATGAAATGAAACAGTCCCTAATTATGAGTGATCACCGCCGCTTAATGAGATTGATTCTAAATATAATTCTGAGTTGTTTCGTCTTCCTTTTTATGTCCAATATAGAACAACCCACCAAGGCTGCAGAGGTCCACACGCTGCCTGATTCAAGATCAGTGGCTGCTCAGCCCACCGTCGTTATCGGTACGTCTGAATGTTCATCGATGTTTTAAAGCTCTTAGTTTTACTCGCTGCAGGAAAAGGGAAACTTGGGGGTTCGAACCTTTCCAAAAAAACTCACGTGTATTTGTTACAGGTCAAAGTCATGTTGTCATCAAAGGTCACCGTGAGTTTTTCAAATCTCATTTCAGGACTGTCTTTTCTATTTTCTACTCTTTTCTTCAAATATGGTTTAAAACAGTGATTCTTAACTGGAGGGTCGTGACCTAAAAGTAAGGGGAAAAAATCCCCTGCTTTGATTGTGAAGACGATTTTTTGTGCATCAGGGATGAGACATTTCATTTTCCTCAATTTGGCTCACGGCCTTGTCATTAAGGGGTGATGGAGGGTCCAAATGCCAGACCAGTTAAAGGTGCAGTGTGTAAGATTTCAGTCTGTTACTTCTAAAACTATTACAAAACAATAACACATGGTCATTTTAATGAATTATGATAATGGAGTCACCTACATGTTTTATTTTGCCCCCATTAACCTTAAATGAGCCCATGAATGTATGTATGCAGAATGGGTCGGGCGGAGTGGGTCCATATTTTTACAGTATCCCAGAGTGGACATACTACACATCTTTTGAGTTTGAAGGACAACTGAAGTCGACCATTCGTGCTCCTGCGTGTTCAGAGGGGTGAGGTGATGGATACAGAGAAACGCTTCAAATGTGGTACAATTAAGACCCATAAATGAAGTGATATTTTCAAATGTCACTGTGAGCTCATAAATTAGATTTTTGACACTTCTTAGGAAATAATTCTATATTGGAAATATATTCTAAAGGTGCAGTGTGTAGGATTTAAGTCCACTTTCACACTTCTTAGGTTAGGATTAGATTCCAAAACAATCATATACTGACAACGTGCAGAGGAACGTTTCAGACACAATCTTGGACTGCACCAGCAGATTAGACAAGCTAGAAACTGAGCCTGGTTCAGCACCACACTGCTGCGGTTTCCAATCATCCCCGGGGGGAAGAAGAGCAATTTTCCCAGCGGCAAGCTGGTGCCCCACTCAGTGAGCATCATGAAGACGCCCCTAGCAGTGAATCCACGACACAAGGAAGAGGGGAGAAACCAATCCGGCGACCTAAAGTAAGTGGCCTGAAGCGAGTGACAAAGGAATGGAGAAGTTCTGACCAAGATCTGCACATAATCCTTGGAAAATCCCTACGAGGCAACGTAACCACCGGGTTGAACCTCCTCGGCAACATCATGTATGAAGAAGGCAAGGGGAGATTTGGAGGAATGGTCCGAAGATATTTTTTTTTTTCTCCGTGGTGGCTAAAAGACTGACGAGCTATCTCTCAGAAAACACCTACATTGACACCAGCTGCCAAAAATCAGGCATCCCAGGATTCCCGGGCCGTATGGAAACACTCAGCCGAGCGTGAGAAATCAGATCTCCACCTCGTCTGGCTGGATCTGGGCCTATGGCTCTGTCCCCCACCAGCTCATCACCTTTGCCCTGGAGTTCTTCCACATCCCAACCTGTCTTCAGAGCTCGGCGTCCAACTTTTTTTTTTGCAGTTTCCGGGTCAGATGCACCAGCCAGGACGCTACCACTGGTTGGCATCAGCTCAAGAAGGGCATTGCGGTGGCTTACTCAATCTCTCCAGTCCTATTCACAGCAGCCCGGTGAAGCCATTCCGACTGGTGTGGCAGACAGATGGTCCGAGGAGTGAGATCACAGTCAGGCCAACGACCGGCAGCGTTGCGGAGCTACATGGCCGACGTAGCGAGCCTCCTCCAAAGGGTGGCCTGCACCGCCCGGCTCCTGAAAAGGTGGAAGACCCCCTCGGATGGGCCGGAATGAGGGTCAAACCCGGAAAAGTCTCGCCGTCTCTCAATCCGGAAGGGGACCAGAAATGACCTCATCTCCGTCACAGTGGATGGAGAAAGAATTCCTTTTCCAGCAGAACCACCGGTCCGAAGTTCGGGGAGACATCTCGCACGTCAGACCTCCGTCACCGATGAAGAAGTTGAGTGAAACTGGAGGATGAGCCTCTTAGTATGTGCTGGGAGAGGATGAGTGGAGTCTCGGTCTCATCCGTGGAGGAAAATTACAGCTCCCACTGTCTCACTGTCTGACTGCCGTGTCCTCAGGGACACACTTCATCCTGGACAACACTTGTTTGAGCCTCACCAACAAGTTTTTATCCTGCAGCGATCACAGCATTCAATACAACAACAAAGGCTGCACGTAACAATACACGGGGATAACGTTGCCATGGCAGTGTTTAATAATCTATTTTATTCTACTCTAATCTATTCATTTGTTGATCTGCGCGGATACAGGCAGCTTGTTTTTGTGTAATGAAAATAAAGATCTCTCTCTCTCCATCTGTCATAAAGAGACCACAACCCACTGACCCCAGTCACTTCACTCACTCACTAAATATTAAAAGATTCGAGTTCATACGTTAAAGGTGCAGTTTGTATGATTTGGTGACATCTAGTGATGCATTTGCATGTTGCATCACCCCCCCCTCATCCCTCTGAGCATGCAGGAGAATGTCCAGATTTAAATTTAGAAAGTTTAGTATGTCCACTTTTACTACTGCAAAAACATGGCGCCCCCCCCCAGAGAGGACCCACTCCTTTTGTAAATATACGTTAATAGGCTTATTTCAGGGTAATGGAAAACATCTTGCATTTAGGTCATTATAAATTCATGAAAATGTTAGTATGTAATGGTTTTGTAATATTTTGTGACAAAAGTGACAAAAATCTCATCTTTTTAAAGGTGAAAGATCATAATGGACTCATATGAGCCCAGAAATCATATATATGGATTGAAAATGGTGAAGGAATACAACCGTATGCAGCCATTTTCAAATGGAATGCACTTATATAGCGTAATATGCTTTATTTACACACTGTGCTGGTTTTGTAGCTGTAGCAGACACAGGCAACGTTTTGAGTATCGGTTGCCTCAGTCCTCAACAGCAGTTGCAGAACTACTCTGCAGATCCACATGAAGACGTTTGGACGGAGACAAAGAAACTGTGACCGTCAGAGACAGATTATTCTCATTCATAGTGCCGTGACTGATCTATCGATGTTTCTCTCCTTCAGAAGAACTGCCTGTGATCCAACCACAAGTACAACTGAATAACACCAATCAGGAAACAGAAGGTAAGTATTCAGGACTCTAATGTAATGTTCCAACGTAATGTTTTGCTTGTAATCAAATCAATGACATGTTGTGGTTTTTATTACCTTATTATGAGCTTTTTATATAAACACTGTCGTACGGGACAAAAATCTATTGACATGCATTCAAAATAATAATGTAATATATGAGAAAATATATCTGAATACATTAAAAGTATTCAAAACATATATTTGACAGTACAGTCAATATATTTCCAAGCATACATCACAAAATATGTGTAAATATATATTCAATACATATGACTAACCATTTTACATTTCTAATTTATTTTTACTTTTCATATCACTGCAATATTCTAGTATAAGGTGAAACATTGTAATATAAGGCAAGTTAATTGATTTAAGAAATTAAAGGCCTAGATTCGAATATATTTTCTTTGCATAAAATAATAGAGCTCCTCATGCTTATGGAACAGACACATGTCATGTTTATGAGATGAAATTCAACTTTATTGTCATTAAGTGCAAAAAGCAGAAAGAGCTAGAATTTATGATATGTACAAAAAAGTAATTACAGTAATTTACAGATAATGTAACTTTATTATGTATTCTACACATTATAAATATACAGGTCCATGATATGGCAATAGATCGAGTTTATCTAATCTAATCTGCAACATGCAATGCTGCTGTGAGATGTCATCAAAATGTGCACACCGCACCTTTAAAGCTCTGACTTAAGGTGATTTTAGCTGTTTTATTTATAGTTCATGCACTTAAGTGATCATATAAACAAGCTCATCGGAACAGACCACATTCTAAGGATAGTTACCTACAACTGTTGTTGCTATGACAACATGCACTGGCTGATTTTGAAAAAACACCTCCAATTCCATGACGAGGCACGTTACCAGGGGCAGCTAATGTAGTTTGATGGAGTTCATAGTTTTCCGATGTCAGGGCAGAATAGGTTTGGGTCAGATCCCCTGATGTGAGTTATCATGAACACAGTCATCCTGTCCTCAAAAACATGTTTAAACCCCCCCCCCCTGTTTTCTTTTTTCTTTTTTTTTTTTATTTACTTTTTTCTGTGTTAAAAGAAAAAAGGGTGCAAAATATTGGACAGTTGGTAAACTTTGGCTCCACGGTGAAAGGCACCAGGTGGAACCGGAGTGCAGCACAGTCTCCTTCTTACA
>JAFBJT010111828.1:17381-39987 GCA_016785325.1 Chascanopsetta lugubris
GAAAGTAAAGTACAGTAAGAAGGTAAAAGTTGCACAATTGATATTCTGAAAGGTCTGAGGACACATTCAGGCAAATGATTTGCATATTGTCTGTATACATGTATGTGTATGATAAACCATAAATATGCTGACATGACAGTCTGTTGAATTCAGGCGCAGGACTATAACCTGAGACGGGTTGATATCCTCACGTATCGTAGTGGAGTCATACTTTGCACAATACATCCATTTCCCTCCCTCGTGTGTGTGTGTGTGTGTGTGTGTGTGTGTGTGTGCGCGCGCGCGTGTGTGTATTCTGGGACACTGGCAGTCGTCCAATGTAATGTCCCTAACATATATCTGTGTTAAATGTGATGTGTGTTGGTCACTGCAAAAGAAGAAAAAGAAGAAAGTGCTGACTCGGCAGAGATCGCCACCATCTCTCTGGGTTTCAGTCCAGAAGTCACTTTATTGGAGGCTGTTCGCCGGTGTATGAACTCTGCATGTGGACGAGGCTCCATGCGCTGAGCGTTGCGCTGCGTCTCCGGCTGCATGGGAGCCGCTGCGAGCGGAGCAGCTGTGTGCAGATATCAGGGGGCGGCCCGGCCAACACAAACAGCTGAAGTCCTGAGCAGACGGAGCAGTTCCTGCCCCGTCTGTGATCGTCCAAGCATCTGCTCCTGACACTCCGTGCGCAATCGGCCGCAGCAGAGTCCAGCCTCCACGTGAGCAGGGGACAAATATGTCTTTTTTAATTTAAAAATTTTTTTTTTTTTTTTTACTTTTAAAGGGGCAGTGGGTAAGGTTTGGTGACCTCTAGAGGCGGAGTTGCATGTTGCATCCACCGCCTCACCCTCACCCTTCTGAGCATGCAGGGGAACCTGTGGTCCACTTCAGTTGGCATTAAGGCTCAATAGTTTAGTATGTGGCTTGGTATGTTCACTCTGGGAAAACATGGCGGCCCCCGTAGGGAGGCCCCTCATATATATGTACATTTAAGGGTAATGTGAAAAAAAATACTACATTTAGGTGATTATGAATTCATGAAAAAGTCAGGGTGTAATTGTTTTGTGATATTTCAATAAGTAACTCAAATGACAAAAATCGTCCACACTGCACCTTTAATCCTTCGATCCCTATCCTGATAGATGAATAGGGTAAATTCTGAGAAGTATCGATTAGACACATCTGTATTTTCCATAACTGGATTATCACAAATCAAACTAAATTTGATTGTTAGATCAGTCCACCTCACCCACTAATTGGCAGAGGCCATTCTGTCTATTGGATTAGACAGAGCAGTCAGTAGGGAGTCATATGGCTCATTATGTGCCGTGGCTGCCATGGTGAAAATAAAATATGTAGGACATTCATATTTCACAGACATGCATGAAAGTACAAAATCAAATTAATAACATTTATGGACTTGGAATGAATAAGAACATTATTTTCTTTAGATAAGAGAATGACTTCATATCATATGTGAAATACGTAGAAGCCGACGTAGTGATGGAAAAAAAAAATGATGTTCTTATCGAATTGTTCTTTTATCTTGTTTGACACAAATTGCTTTCATGGGTTGAACTCGGAGATGTGTGTGGGCTTCAGACGTTACGCCATGGTAATGAAGCCAACCCTACATATTTCACATGTGATGTGAATTTATATACAACTCATGCTCTCGCTCTCTCTCTCTCGCTCATTCTCTCTCTCTCTGTCTCTCATTCTCTCTCTCTCTCTCTGTTTCTCATTCTCTCTCTCTCTCTCTCTCTCTCTCTCTCTCTCTCTTTCTCTCAGGTTCACTGTGTAAGACTCCTGGGGAAGTGTTCCCATTTTTAAGCATATAATCAACAACCCCTGAGTCCAATTTGGAAGTGGAATAACATGCAGTTCACAGGGTGACCACTTGGGGCCCCCAGATGAAGTCAATCCCCATAGACTCCCATGTTAAAATGGTCCATTTTAGAGGTGGATTAAACACGTTTGCATGTTTTTGGATGAACCAGGAAGTTGGAGGAGTTTAGGGATATTCAGCTACAACATTCAACTTGACCACTAGGTGTCACTCATTCCCCCACACTGTAGTGTCAAGTCACAACAGAATATACAGT
The DNA here is from genome assembly GCA_016785325.1 of Chascanopsetta lugubris. NCBI lineage: Eukaryota > Metazoa > Chordata > Actinopteri > Pleuronectiformes > Bothidae > Chascanopsetta > Chascanopsetta lugubris. The sequence goes on from JAFBJT010111828.1 coordinate 19,472, forward strand.
TCTTTAGATAAAAAAAAAAAGAAGGTTCCATGCATTTTTACAATATCATTAGAATACGCTCGTAGTCTCGTTTAGTCAGTATGAAGCTACAATATGCAACTTAACCACTGGACGTCACTAAATCGTACATTTCATGACAGGAAACTGTTAACGGACGGAGGCCCCGCGCGCGGCAGCGCTTAACACTCGAGACTTGTGCTGGATTGTTGTGACAAAAACGTTCCTTAATCTGCTTTGACATGCCCCGGTCACATGTGTGCCACACGTAGGATTCTCTAACATGTGAAACTGATGTGGTTTTTCTCTGAGGCCGACCACAAACCAAACAACTGACTGCCTGTGTTTATCGTCATACGTCGCACACGCTAATGAAGGAAGGCAAAGCGTTTCCCTAATGTTGTGTAATTGCTGCGGTTCCCCCCGAGAGAAAGAGAAGTTGGCTGTTCAAAGAGGAGCGGCGACAGGATATCGTGCTCATTAGTGATGTGTGATAAATCACCGTGGAGGGACGCAGCAGCTCGGACGCTGTATTTACTCATAGTGGATTTCAAATTGCTTGCTGTTAGATACAGTGTCTCCCCTGGGTTTGCAGCCTCGGGCGGGGTGGGGGGTTGGGGGGTTGGGGGGGGCGCGGGGAGGGTGGATGAACAGGGGGGGCGGGCGGGGGGGGGGGGGGGGGGGGGGGGGGGGGGGGGGGCGCACGGAGGGGGCATGCGCAGAGGGAGCGGGCGGGAGGCAGACAGACACCGACACAAACACAGGAATCGTGAAGCCATGTGTTTCTTTGAATTGTTTTCCAACGCGCAGGGGAGCGTTCTCGTGTGTGTGTGTGTGTGTGTGTGTGTGTGTGTGTGTGTGTGTGGGTCCGAGGAAAGAGACAGAAATTACATATTGACATGTAAATAAGAAAAAAATAAGATGGGTTTTATAGGTGATTTAATAAAAAAACAAGCTAGAGACCTGTTCTATAGGAAAGGTAACCTTCAATGACGTCTGTTGTGATGTTGCGCAATATTTAGAATTACATTCATTCAATCCTCCAGGGTTGGGTGGGCCGTGCCGTTGGGGGGGGGGGGGGGGGGGGGGGCCCCGACTGACACGATTGATCAATCCGTGTTGAAACCATGATGGTTTCTCCTTCTCCACATCTCTGCTCTTCTTTTGCTTTCCATCTCGAAGCTCCCACTCCCACGCATGAACCCAAAGAGTTTGGATGGAAAACGACGACTCGATTGGTTCCCACCGTCTGCGCGGCTTCGCTCTTCCCCAGTGACACAGCAGATCGGCTCGGTTCAGACACGCCCCCTGCTTTCGTTGGTTGTGCGCGTCGTTAGCGCTGATGTGAATTCTTCCATCGATGACTCGTGTGATTTTATGATTGTGTGACATTTTTACGGGCAGCAGATATCAGTCATATGTCCCGGTGTTATTTGAAGCAGGATCACGTTCGGTGTTTGGTTTGATCATTCCGGTGCAACATGGCTGCCTCTGTGGTCAATGTGCAAAGAGTAGACTTATACATCAGGGTGGTTACACACCCATTCATTTGTTTTATAGACGTAGACCCAATTCATTAATATTCTAGTTAAAGTTATAAAATGAAAGTAACTGCACAATTGCAATATTTTTTATCATCCATATATAATAGAGTATACTATATCATTTGACTCATTCCTGTCCACATCTTTGACATACATGAAGTTTAAGATTATTTCTATTTTTCAATATATGCTTGAAGAAGAAGGGATGTATTAAAATACATATATTGACATGAATTATGGTCCAGTGTACAATATGTTGCCCCTTTCAATACATTTCAATCAAAATGTATTATCTAATATTGTAGTACATTACAATTTTCTGTTCTACAATCTCTAGCTTTGTTCCTCTGTCTAAATCTAACGTACTGTATCTTTAATATTGGACGATGTTAATTGTCCTGCCTCCTTCTTGTCACTGGACTAAAATGGAGTGGAAATTTACTTTCAGTCTCACACTCTAGAAAATTGCGTAAAGCCAGACGGAGGACTTTCATCCACTAACTCAGACCTGCATGCACATGTGTTGCGTTGCATCAGGCGTTCATTTAATTTATAGTTTTATCCTCGCGCTGCCAAGACTCTCCAATATTTCTGAACAGCCTTTTGCTGTTTACGCATATTGAAAAACATGTTTGTGACTGGCAGAGTGCCTGGAAGCCTCGGCGTTATCTAACTGCCTCTGATTTCCCTTTCATATGCTGTGTTCGCACATGTTTGGGTGGGGGTGGGGTGGGGGTGGGGGCTGGTTCTGGTTGCTGGATGTGGGCTGAGACTAAACGCGCAACCTAGTTTTGACTGTTTAATCACATGTTTTGCTGATAGTATTGGCGATAGCATGCGTGGGCGTGTCTGCCAGCGTGTCAATCACTGTCTCAGTTAATGACATAACCTTCGCTCAGAGTACGTGTGAGTGACCGAACACACGGGCGCTTGTTTGCTGCGCCGTCGTCCAGCATGAGGACAACGCTAATGAGGCCTGACACTGTTCTGTGTGGATCAGAGCCAGGCTTGTTGGCCCGGGCGAGGGGCGGAGTCAGAGCAGTGGGTGGTTTCCATTCATTCACCAGACCCGTGGTACACTAGCAGCATCCCCCCCCCCCCCCCCCCGCCCCCCCCCCCCCCCCCCCCAACGGAACAGAATGGAGTTGTGTATCATGTGAAATATTTCAGCTGTGGAATGCGCATTGGATGCCAAAAATAGACATCAATTAATAAACGAAGGGGAAGCAAAACACTCAAGCACTTGTTAATTCATTGGACCCAAAGTTCACTGTGCATCGGTACCAAGTGACACGTTTCTGTCTCTTTTCCTTCAAGATCCATTAAAGGTGCAGTGTGTAGGCAATAGGGTCACCTTGTGGTGAAGATGAATGCTGCAGGTATCGCTTCACATTCCCATTTCAGACCTTTAGGAAACTTATTGTCACCTTCAAAAACTCCAGTGTTGTTTGGTTTGTCCATTCAGGGCTATTGTAAAAAAACGTAGTGACACAACATGGCTGGCGCTGCGGAGAGGAACTGAAGTAGGTCGTTAGAGTACGATTGCTTTTTTTCATGTTTCTGCCTCTATATCTATATCACCTTAATTTGCCACAGTGAATGTTTGGTTATTCTCTGAGAAACCAAAACATTGGAACATGTCTTTAATCGGTTTTAATCATTTTTAATAATTCCTTAATTTAATGGCTCCTTTCGTGACCCATCTTTTAACCTGGCTTTGTCATAAACTACTGGGTAGATTATGGATAATAAACAAATCATCATGTTCACAATTTAAAAACAAGGACCCAAAGAGAACGGGTGTCAACCTGACCTCCACGACTAATCTAGAAGAAACATCTATTTAGTCTCGCAATGCCGTGAAACTTTAAGTACAGAAAGGCTTCAGCTCCATTCGCTCGGCTGCGTCGAGCCCCCGGTGTGATCTCTTGTTTTTGGCATCCGTTGATAGAGCCATCATGAGTCGAGGCTCGTCCAGTAATTAGTGTTCGCAGCATCCAGGCCCGACCGTAGCTGCCTCAAGTTGACACGTAATGAGAGAGCGGCGAGGACGAGCACATTACCGGACACCACACTCCGCATCCTTTACATGACGAAGGTTGAATGAGGACAGTGTCTGTAAACAAGCCATTATTACCCAACAGACGTGATGACAGGGACCTCTCATAAACCATCGACCCAAATATCAGGAGAGCCACTGATGTTCGCATACGCGTGTATTTATAGTCCAACAATAGAGTGTGCAATGTGATCACTGTGGGAATTCACATTATTACCCTTATAAATGGCTCTCGCATTGTACACGGTGCTATGTGAAAGCGAATGCACTCATCAAAGGACCTATATGTTTGTCCTAAAGCCAGGAAGTGAGTTAAATCAGTCAAAGCTTGTGGGTTGGGCCAGTTTTGGAATGAGACGTACACACAGTCATTTAGGTGCAAGTCATGCAACCATATAGGTCTGAGGCTACGTTGTGTTTATTGTATGTTTTGAATAAGCCCTTGGCACCGATGTGCGTCTGACCACGGAGACTACTCGTCTTTAAGTTGTCATTGCGGTGCCACTCTGGACTTTTTTCGTTTGAAAGATGATGCGTCGATTTTTTGGGATGAGATTTCTCGATTTAGCATCTCTGGGAACAAGCTCCCTGCTCTTTGCAAAACAGCGCGATTGTATATTTTGTCCCGGACCACTGACAAACCTGTGCGTGATGATCTGGGCTTCTCTGAACTGAGGATATGAACTTGGCTGGATCCCGTCCAGGGTCCTCCATCTTTGCTCCCCTTGGTCGGTGTCCAGTTTGCATGAAGGAGTGTTGTCTTTCCCAATGACCATGAGAGTCCAGCCTCTGTGAAGTGAGGTCAGGAGTGGACGCCCGAGTTACCCGCCCCTACACTTGTCTGGTAAACATTGTGCCGCTCCTGCAAAGGGAAAGATGAACGGCATGAAGCGACTCATGGATCCTCAGTCCATTACAACATCGAGATATCTATCGGTCTGAATGTCAAGTCATTATCAAGCTTAGCGCGCCAGCCTGCCCTCTTACATAATTCCCATACATTCCAACGACCGCGCTGCCGAAAACAATCCAGGGAGAAAAGCAGGGCAGAATCTAAGCCTTTCTAATGCCCTCAAATTCCTGCGTGGGATTACGGAGCAGCGTCGGTCTTAGACGTAGTCTGGAGTCTGTTTGGCCACAACACGGCCCCGTAACCTCGCAGAGTCTCCGCCGGCCGCGTTGACAATTCACCTGCGATACATCTGACAAATTGGTCGGCGTGTGTCTGGTTCAAGCTTCAAACTGCTGCTCAGGTGCCTCGCTTGTGTAATTACAGACGACTGACAGAGAACGACAGCGCTGTGTGTTCATGTAAACGTCTCTGACAAGTTCTTTAAACAAGTTGTCACGGTAACATAAGGGAGGGGCGGCGCCCGGGAGCAATGCCGGCTCCAGTCATGATGCGGTCCTCGGCGAGATTATGGTTTGGCACCGTCTGTGTTTGTTCAAGAGGGCGTTAGACAGGGATGCAAACTATTGCTACTATTCCTTTTGTTTTATTTATTTACTCTTTTTTGGGTGCGTGCAGCAGCGTCCTCTCCAGCAGGTGGCGCCCTCGGTGGCCTTTACCAAAAACCACCCCTGACAGGGAGCAGGTTACACAGCGGTGCCGGCTCCAGCCATTTTGGGACCCTAGGTGAGATGATGGTTTGGCACCGCCTGTATTTCTTCATTTTTTGAGGACAGGACAGGGCGCTAGTCAGGGATTACGAATTATTACCATTTACACGGTTTTGTTTATTTATTTTTTTGGGTGCATGCAGCAGCGCCCGCCTCCAGCCGGCGGCGCCCTAGCCGACGGCCAGTACGGCCCATGCCAAGAACCGCCCCTGACTTGGGAGTATGTTGCGCAGCACATGCATGTGTTGGCGCACACGCCGGACCCTTCCAGTACATCCCCACCAGTTGGTCCTTAGACCCCTCAGATGGGCATTGTTTGGCGAGTTGGTGGTGGTGTGGGTTGGGGGGGGGGGCGGCTCCTTCTTCTGGCCAAACACCTGTTGTGGCACAGAATGTGTTTCTTGGACACATTGTGCACATTTTCAGCTCGGTAACCCGACGCTCCAAAAGCAAAGGCTACACTCCCGCCCACACTGTAGCTGCGGTCATCGCAGCACATGCTATACATAACGCTGGCAGTTTTATTATATAGGAGCAGAGGAAGCTCAGCTAGCCGTTCCCTGCACAGCACATATATCATTTTGGACTTTGTTAGCTCTGGCCCCGAGTCAAATGAGGTCATCTTCGCCAATGGATGGGATTGTGCATCTTGCCAGGGAGAGGGGAGGCAGCTGTCGGAGGGTTATTGGGTCTAGACCTAAAGGTCTTTGAGAATTGGTGAAATTGGCTTTGCGGCGTTGAGTGGAATAATCGCTTATTCATCTCCGTTTTACAACTGTAGGAGGCAGCTGTGGCGTGGGGAGGAAGGGTGGGTGAGTCCTCTGGCCCAGAGGGGCATTGGGTCAGTCCCCCGTTCTGTGTGCCGAAGCGTGCAAAATAGCGAACCCCCCCCCCCCCCCCCCCTTCCCTCTTTTTCCCTCCACCCCCCCCCGCTTTACCTTACGTTCCCGTGCATTTGAATGATAACGGCGCTTCTCTGGTTATCAAGACTTGAACATACAGTTTGACCATTTATCCTGAATTGCTGAGTCATTGGAGGGTAAGTGTAAAGACGTTGTCTCCGCCCCCCCACCCCACCCCCACCCCCACCCCCCCTCGTCTGCATTCAGACTTCTCAGAGTCGGTCACAGGCAGAGCAGGAGCAGGTCTGTTTCACAGAATGTGGGTGGGGGTGGGGGTGGGGGGCGGAGGGGGATCATAAACATTTACACACGGAGAAGCAGACCTGCTAAATGTCAAGTGGTCTGGTGAGACCAGTGAAAAATGTTTAGTCGCACTTGACAGATTTTCGGTCACATGAGCGGCCGAGACGTTGACACTCCGGAGCCTGGTTGGGAGCTGCGCAGGATCTGTCACCAGCTGCCCCGATTCACTCCGCTGAATTTCTCGAAAGTATCCGCCGCTCCACCGACGTCCAGATCTGTATCGAAGGAGAGTTTCTGTAACGGTGGGAAAGGATTACGTGTGTTCCTCAGAAACACCTCCTTTATTCTGAGTATCATTCACGTCTCAGTCATAACGGAACCCTCACAGTGTTGAAAGTACATTTGGTTCATAATTTGGTTTCATTCACGTCTGTAAGGTCATCAGTGTTTCCCTTTCATGGTTTGTTTTATGCTTTTTTTTTTTTTTATCTTCTTGTTGTTGCAACACATGCACTTAATACCTCACACACACTCATACAGACTCAGCCTATCTCTTCAAAACCAGTCAGCGTGACAAGCATTACTTTAACATATAGTAGATAAGAGTGGAAAGTAGATTCAATGTGATTAGCGAGAAATAAAAGGACAAATTGTTAAAATCGTCATTCTCCATAAAAAATGTGTTTGTTTATTTTTTTGCCGCAATTGAAGAACTGGGATCTTGTAAGATGATCTGAACACAGAAGCATTTTTCTAAAAGCCATTTTAAGACGTCAATTTTAAAGTGTAAATTAAAAAAATGACAGCAAAACTGTGGAAAATATATATATTTTAATTTTATGATCAAATTAATATTCTGATTATTTTGGTTATGGACCTTTTACCATATTTCACCTTTATTACTATTACTCAACTGACTTTCTATTACTCAGCTGACTTTCATGGAATTAGCACAAACAAGTAAAATATCTGAAGCAAAGCTGCAACAACACAACTTGAAGTTTCTCTGTGTCTTTCAAAACTATTTCCTTCAAATTTGGGTTTATTCATTATTCTAGAACAGAGCTGTCAAACTCACTCATTTTGCAAAGTGCACAAATGACAGAAAATCTTATTGACCTGCACTTACTATGCCGGGACACTAGGGGGAAACTTCACCACTAGATGTCACCAAATCCTGCACATTTAAGAGACAACTGATGTTGTATCCTGACATATATTCTCTCTCTCTCTCTCTCTCTCTCTCTCTCTCTCTCTCTCTCTCTCTCTCTCTCTCTCTCTCTGTCTCTCTGTCTCTCTCTCTCTCTGCCTTTGTCTTTCCCTTCACCTTCCAGCTCCTCTCCCAGAACAGGGGACAGCAGCAGCTCGGCCGTGTCCGGTCAGTCCAAGCCGAGCGGTCAGACCCACAAGATCTGCCTGGTGTGCTCGGACGAGGCGTCGGGATGCCACTACGGGGTCGTGACCTGCGGCAGCTGCAAGGTCTTCTTCAAACGAGCGGTTGAAGGTGGGTTTCACTTCCTCAGCGAGTCACTGGCGCATCTCGGTAGCGCGCAGCGCGACGACAGGCGACCGCGTTCGGATGCAGCCCTGAGGGGAAGACAGTTTGAAAGGCTCTGCGCACGACCTGCAGATGTTTATCCTCGGTTGTGAGCCGTCGATCAAATCCACACTCGCATAAGCCCAGGCCCAATCAGACAGCACGTCCGTGGGTGGCTGAGAAATGTGCACAGGGCTTTTAAGAAGCACGACCTCAAAATAGAATTGGTTTTCAAACCTCGAGCTCCCTTTCGAATCTTCACCATTCATTCACAACCTTGCACACGTGCCTCCAATAGCAATGGTTAACACCAGTAACATTCTGTACCAAGGCTTCATTTGAATTAGATAAGGTCATCGGCTCCACACACTCCTTCCCTCTTCTCTTACGCTGCAGAAAATTAGATTGCATCCCATAATCCAATGTCAAAGTTGGAAGAGTGGAGCTTTTGTGGAGCGTCCGTAGCCGCACATCACGTCGCCGCACTCCTTTGGTTTGTTTCGGGTCTCGACCTCGCATGCCACCGCCTCATCCTCTCCCCTGCTGGTTTGACATGACCAGATCAAACTCCTGAGTAGGACCGAGTAAAATGAGAGACGCTCCATTAAAGGTGCAGTGTGTAGGATTGTTCAACATCGAGATGAGCTCCCTCCACATCCAAGCCTGTAGGAGAACCTACCAATGTTACAGTGTCACATTTGTGATCAATGAATTGATGAGATACAAGGTCCAAAGTTGACTTTTTTCTCATTTCTAGCATTTTATAAGAGGAATAACGTGTAATTTTAGGACAGTGTTCTTTCAAATTACTTTTAGATCAAAATAATTAATATATTATGAGACTACAATAAAGAATTTAATGTAATAAAGAAAAAAATGAAAAGAAAAAAATACAGATATTGTTTTAACACATTTTAATGTATTATTGGACAATGTGCTGTCAAATAACTTTGAGCTCAAATAGATTAACAGTATAAGACTATAGTAAAAAATAGATAAATAAATAAAATGAAAATAATATATAATTTTTGAAATAATTTCAAATATATTTTCAATGTATCATTGGACAATTATTTGTCAAAGAATGGAAAAAAAAATCAGTTTATGAAATTTAAAACAATGTTCCTGTAAATAAATGCTGGTACAACATGGAGGCCAATGCAGAGGTGACTCACAACACGTCTTGTACATTCATTCATGATTATACACCTGTTTATTTCACAGGTATTCGATTCATTTGACTCATCTTACGCACCACACCTTCAACCCAGTACTTAATTGGCGGGTGTTTATTTACACATTCATCTTGTAGCGCGTCCATTCTTCTAGTCACGTCTCAGGTCTGTGTTGTAGAACTAATTGCCTTGATGGATTTGCCTCGTGACTGCAGGAGCACGAATGTATCCGACAAGTAAAAAGTCATTTGTGCTCAAAGGCTTTTCCACCCTCCTTTGCCGCTGTCCCTCTCTCTGTGTTATGGATTATTGCATATATAGAGTCATAAACAATGTATACGAGTAAGCGGCCACTAAATCACTCTGTTTATTATTTACCCAGCTCTGGAACTAAGTTCAGCGGAATAACCCTTTAATAGACCTTCTGCCTGTTTTCTTCCATCTGTTCTTCCCCCGTAACCAGGACTGCCAGTGGAATGATACAGCTTGCTAGTGTAATACAGTTCATTGTTAACTATGGTAAGATGAATGATGCAACAGATAAAGGGTTAGATTTCTGTTTTCAATTGAATTATTATCAATCGAAAATTGTCAAATTACACATTTTCATCTTTGTGTGAGCGCTAATATTGATCACGGGTGAGTTTTTCCTCAATCGCGCCAAATGGAACTGTGACTTTTATTTTGAAAAGCGCTGCCTGTAGAAGCACTGAGTTGTGTTATTCTTGTTTTTCTCCCCTCCCCCCTCAACCTCTCCATTCTCTGGTCGTTTATGGTGAAGGATGGAGAGCACGACAAAACACAGATGGTAAATAAATGCACTTTTAATAATAATAATCATGATAATAATGATAATAATATGAAGATGATGAAAATGATGATGATGACACAACTATCACCTCTGATTTGTCGCTGTATTTTCCTTCCGCACTAAAATAAGACCGATCTGTGTAGACACGTGTCCTGTGTGTAGCCTCCTCTGCCAACGCTCTGTTAATGCATGCAACTCTTCTCATTTGATGAGTCCAATCATCATAAATTGCCTGTGAGTGATTTTTCTGCCTTTTTTGTTTATTCGTTTTTTTCCTCCTGCTCTTGAATTTCTGCTTGCGCCGCTCCACCTCGTCATCATCACAGGTGGCGGCGCCAATAATTGCAAACACGCCCTGTCATGAATTAGCCTGATTTCTTTGCACTTGACCCACGTTAACCTCCTGAGATCGTATGTTACAAATCACCCCCGCTTGTTTTCATTTCCTTTTTAAAAATTATTATTCTTATTATTATTTTGCTTTCATTGTGTTGTTCACGTGTCATTAACTCCCTCATGTCCTGATTCCAATGAATTCTATTTGAATTTCAATTATATGGATCATCCCGAGGCTACAATGTTGCTCTGACATCCTGGTTATTCCCACGTATCACGCTGGTCAATGAATTCATGTCGCCATTGTAGCTCCTGCCAAGTTGGTTGAGCTTTGACCATACACTGTCTCTAAAGATGGACGTGGCGTCCCGTCCGTGATGTCACTCATTGGTTTCTGCAGAGCGTTGATTGAGGCTCACAGTGAGTGGGCGGTTCCCTTGACGCCATCTTGCTGAGGCCTAACTCCTCCTACTTCCTGGTTCATCCAAAAACTTGAAGAAGAGGCGGAGCACAGGTAGAGCCAGGGGTGGGCCCATGGTGCCATCACAGCATCCACGGGTCGGCCCAGGTGTCACTCAAGAGGCCACACCCCTTAATTATGCATAATTTCAAACCACGATAGGATGAAAATGAGCAAATTGGAAAAAAACAAAAAAAACAAAACAGTGATTAAGATTAAAACTTTAGTTTGTACCAGACTTTCAACATGTTTCATTCACCTCTTGTGTTGAGCATTTTAACACGGGTGTCTACGGGGATTGACTCGCAGCCTCAAGTGGCGACTCTGTGAACTGCAAGTTTTTGTTTTTTTTTGCTGCAGAAACATTAACGTTCCTGGTTACAGCGCCAGATATTTTTAACGGTTCGCAGGCTTTCTAATCGGCAGCCAATCAGATTAAGTTACTGGAACGGCGCTCAGTAGCTCCGCCAAGTCCAAACAACATTAAATCAAGCTGCACCAAATTGTACAGACTCGGCGTTATCAATACAAACACGGCTCCGTGTGCTCCAAACAACCACCGACATCCTCACCTCCGAGGTGGAGATGACTCCTGTTTATTGTTTACTCCAAAAAAAAACACAAAAACGTATACAGGTGCTAACTCCTCCCCCTTGTGGTGCTGATGTGAGCCCCCCTCCCCGCCCCGGGCTTCCCCCACCCCGTGCTGAGGGGGTAATGCCAGCTCCCTGTTAGCAGATCAGGGGCAGGATAAGGGCGGAAGGATATCAGAGGGAATCAGCTGGCGCTCCTGACACCACAGATGGCTGTTTACGCCGATGTCCTTCTGTGATATCAGCCATGGCTGCGATGGCTGCCCCGAGGCTGCCGTCTTGTTGTCACGCCACCGGTCCCACGGATTCATTTGGAGTCTCGGCGGAATGGGATTATACTTGGTTCCTTCTGTGAATCGGACAAATGTCTCAATATAATATAATATAATATAAGATAAGATAATATAATCATGCAAAGGCTGTATTATGAATATTCTGTCACTGTATTTGTAGAATTGAGTCTTAAAGGTGAGGGCAACTTTTCCCATAGTCAGTGGCCAGTCTTAGTTTGCCTTTTTATTCTAATAAATAAATAAATAAATAAATAAATACTGATGCATTTAGTGAATTAAGCGTGATGTCACAAGTGCACTGGAAACTGACCGGGAGCAAGAGCTCTGTGATGACGTTACCATGGCAACCTCCTCCTCACCTCCTATCAAGACCTTGCTGTCTGACAAGTGACATTGCATCTTGGGCTAAACGATAAAATAAATCAATAAATAGGCTGATAAATTAAATGAATAGATAGATAGATAATTAGATCAATGAAATAAATGATGGATAGATAAATAGATACACGAATGAATGAATGAATAAGCAAATAAATGAATGAATGAATAGATAAACAAGTCAACTGCTGACCCAAGTTCAGGCTCATTTGAGCTGGGGAAGCAGAGGAACCTGTTTGACACCGGGTGTCAGTGGGTTTACATTAGTCTCTACCACACACGTATTGGTCTTTAGATGCACCCGTATCGCCATGGTCACCTGTTTGCTCCGCATTGATTGGCACATTGACTCGTCCTCCAATCAGCACAGGCCGACCGTTTTTATCGTGGCTGGTATCATGGCGCCGAGCTAATGATTGGCCCGGTGTCCCAGATTCAGTGTTTGCACGTCCTCAGCCCTGCGTGCGTGCACGCTGCTGTAGTAGGCTGAGCGGCCATGCTGTGAGCATAGAGGAGGAGGAGGAGGGGGAGGAGGAGGGGGCGTGGCCATGGCCATGGCGATGTGAGGCTAAATGAACTGACTCGCGGTTACCTCAGTAACCGTGAGTCAGCCGACATTATACAACGTGTGAACGGTGATCGCCGGCGCTGAAAAGCTGGAGGGGCTGTCGTGTACCTGGACGTAGGGAGGGGCCGCGCGGAGAGCTGCGGCGGGCCGGACGCGCCGGTCGACAATCCCATAATATGCAGCGTTCGAGTGCACTCGTGTCGAGGCGGGATTGAATTACACTCATCAGTGCCGATGAATGTTGAACTGATGAATTATCCTCTTGCTTTCCCCTCCGCTGAAAATGTATATAGTCTATAATTAGCGATGCCATTATACAAGGAGTGACTAATGAGTGGACCTTATCTTACCACTCTGTGGAGACAGTAATTAGTGACGGGGGCCGGCTGCGTTACGTTAATCATACAGCCTTTCAGAAGGAACATATGGTCTTCAATAAGAAATCCCTCTGACGTTTATTCATATATTATATCATATATATTTATGTACGTATTCATACATCATATATTTTTTAAATAGTTTCGAGTACCACTCGGAGGGCAAGATCGGCAAGGATCCGAAGTGGTTCAGGAATGCGTTCCATCTCCTAAAAAAAAAATAAATGTAAAAAATCACATTTGTTAGAAAGTATATACATTATATTTTCATATCTCATACTTCATATTTGACATTTGCAGGGAAGTGTCGGTGAAAGTACGACCTTTACTTCTATGACTCTCTGCCTTGTTATCGCAGCAGTGTGAGGGAGAGAGAGCCGCACGCGTTCGGCGGCGAGAGGCCGTTCGTAGTAGAGTGACGTCGCGCTTTACCGGGAAGTCTGGATGTTGTGATCGCGGTCGACGAGGCCAGTGGGAATTCATAGAGCTCCCTTGTGAAATGTATGAAAATGTGAGTGGCACGAGATGACGGGACGTCCCTCCGTCCGCTAATTCTGCCCGTCGCTTCGATTGCGCGTCCGTCTGCGTCGATGCTGGAGAAACGAGACGCATGTGACTCTCCTCGGGCTCTGTCACACTGGAACTGCATGTGCTGAAAGCCAGAGCCCTGCGCGCCGCGGCCCGCGCTACGAGCTTTAGCGCGGCCCTGGAATAATTCCGTCCCTGTGTAAACACTCAGAACAACCTTTGATTCATTATAAACAGAGTTTATCTTGTTGTGTCTGCGAACGTACCAGACACATAATAAGAGACTGATTCAATTCCCGAGAACTGAAATGCATTTAGACGATCCAACTCCCCCAATTGGAAATAGATCATATAAAGTTGATGATGAGTGCATGTGATTTATCATGGGATGTCGGAGGGGCCGGACATTGTCGGGCTGCTTTTGGCTGACGGCAGGAGACGCTTAAAGGTGCGGTGTGCAAGATTTGGTGACATCCGCAGGTGAAGCTGCGTGTTGTATCCATCACCTCACCCCTCCCCTTTCATTCAGAACCTACGGTCGCTCTCGGATGTCATTAAAACTCAAAAGATGTTAAGTGCGTCCACTCTGGGCTACTGTAAAAACATGGCCGCCGCCATGGGATGGACCCGCTCCAGGTGTAAATAAACATTAAAGGCCTCATTTTAGGGTTACGTAGAATGGCAAGTCTCACAGTGGGGGTGACTATACAGGAAAAACATCTATATAATTGTTGCGTAAATCCATTTCTATAGATAGAGGTGAGGAGAATCCTACACACTGCACCTTTAAGGTTAGACAGACAGGTATGCTGGGTGTATTTATAGTTAGCCAGGAAGGTACAGCGGGATTACGGAGTTGTTGGGGTGAGGATCAGAGACATTCAGACCCCATAACCAGAGTGACTGACCTCTGTCAGGGTTGTGTCTTGTCACTAATCTTATTTATGATCTCCATAGACCAGATATCATGCCAGACCCCGGGGGTGGGGGGGCGGGGGGGCGGGGGGGAGACTGTCTGGGTCGGGCGGCCCCAGAATCGCCTCTCCCCTCGCTATATGTGCAGATGATATGGTTGTGTTGTGCCTTAGCAGACCGTGACCTTCAGTGTGAAGTGACCGGCACAAAACAACGACGGGACTGAGGGTCACGGCCCCCCGGCTGCGAAACGCCGGAATGCTTCGCTCTGCCAGGGCCTGATATACGTGCGCTAAGTTCAGGGGCCACATACGCTGGCCCGATGAGTCTTTGTGGGCCAGACCATTGAAAATTGTGTTTCCATCGTTTCCAGAGTGTACACGAGTACATTCTGAAAAAGTTCACGTTTAAAGGCGCAGTGTGTAGGAATTGGTGACATCATAGAGGGGAAGTTGCATCCATCACCTCACCCTCACCCTTCTGAGCCGTCAGGAGAAGCTATGGTCGACTTCAGTTGTCATTAAAACTCACTTTTACTACTTTAAAACATGGCTGGCCCTGTAGAGAGGACCCCCCCCTCCCCCCCGTGTAAACATATATTAATGGGCTCATTTAAGGGTAAATGGAAAAAATAAACATTCAGATGATTATAAATTCATGTAAATGTCAGTATGTAATTTTTTTGGAAAGTGTTTAAAGGTGAAAAAAAAGACCCAAAATCACACACTGCACCTTTAATGAAACTATCTATTTACAAAACATTATGAACAACCTGCAGCAAGAAACGTTTTTTATTGGGAAAAAAAAGGCAGATCATTGGGCCTGGACTGGTTCCTCTGGCAGACCGGTTTTGGCCTGCGGGCCCTATGTTTGACTACCCCCGGGTCAAAGTACCTCGGGGGGTCTCCGCCATGAGGGTGGGGCGGCAGAAAATACAGATAAGATGTCAGTTGTAAAGGCAGTGATGGGACAGTCCATAGGAGTGTGAGAGGGAGTCCGGGCTCCGTCTGAGACACGGGAAAGGGTAAGTCCCCCGGAACAATGGAGCGTTCATGTGGCGCTTTTCAAGTCTTAATGACCCCCTCATGCTGCTTTACAATATACTTTATGTTCACCCACTTACACAAACATCCACACAATGCATCTACGAGCAGCACTTTCACTACGAGTGCACTGTGCACGGGGCAAAGTCCGGGAAACTTTGGCATGGAGTGTGGGGAGGACCTGTGTAACTCCGCCCCCAAACCAGAGGGAGGGGAATGTTGAGCTTAGGCTGACTGCCACTGCTATGGATGGATGGATGGATGGAGGGATGGAGGGATGGAGGGATGGATGGAGGGAGGGATGGATGGAGGGATGGAGGGATGGATGGAGGGATGAATGGAGGGATGGATAGAGGGATGGAGGGATGGATAGAGGGACAGATAGATAGATGGATGGATGGATGATTGGATGGATGGAGGGATGGATAGAGGGATGGAGGGATGGATGGATAGAGGGATGGATGGAGGGATGGAGGGATGGATGGATGGATGGATGGAGGGATGGATGGAGGGATGAATGGATGGATGGAGGGATGGATGGAGGGATGGAGAGATGGATGGATGGATGGAGGGATGGATGGATGGAGGGATGGATGGAGGGATGAATGGATGGATGGAGGGATCAGGGTGAAAAGGCCACATCCAGGACCGCGATGACCCTCATGGCCTTTTCATTCACTCTTTCAATCTGACCCAATTCATTTCTGAGACAACTCCGTCTGGATGAGGGAGTTGACCCAAATTCTGCCCTCTGGTCAAATATGTCCTGCTATCAAAAATCAACTTAATATAATCACATTTTCATCTCACATCCTGATTATGGGGGGGCGGGGGTGGGTGGGGGGTGGAAGCGATAGTCGCTCATCAAAAGAATTATGGCGAATAATCGAGAGCATTGTGGGGCTTTGGACTCGGGACACGTGCCGTCAATGGGAAGTCGGCATGTGGAGCAGATCACAAGAAACTGTGTCATATGTTTGAAGTTCACTGTGGTTAAATACCCACTCAGTGTCCCTAACTGTGTCTCTCTCCTCCTCCTCCTCCTCCTCCTCCTCCCGTCTCTCACAGGCCAGCACAACTACCTCTGCGCGGGGAGGAACGACTGCATCATAGATAAGATCCGCAGGAAGAACTGTCCAGCCTGTCGATTCAGGAAATGTCTTCAAGCCGGAATGAACTTGGAAGGTAAACAGGCCCGAGCGCTCACTGTGTCCTGGGCTGATATGACAGACGGCAGAAGTGGGGGAAATGGAATCTCAAGTGTGTCTGACTCAACCTATGGCCTCCAACTATCGCGGGTTTCTTTAATGTGGGGCGGGATTTGACAGTCAGACGATGAACTAATGACAGTATTTCAATATTTGACAATGAAACGAGAACAAAAAAAGATAGATTTCGTAAACGTATTCATTTCTAAAAGCGGTTCGAATCGAGCGATTGTGGAGTCGGTCTCGGTCGTGGCCCTCAGACATAAAAATGAACTTTTCTTCATAATTCTCTGTCAATTGTCTGGATATTTGTCGTCCACGGATGAAAAGCCTTTATTGGCTTTATTCGCTGATTCTTAACTGCTAATCTAACTTCACCTCCCCGGCCCTTGGAATAAGCAGTGATTTGATTCCGAGTTAATTGCGGGCGGTTGCGGCTACATCAGCGAATCCAAAAACGGGCTCCTACTTACAACAAGAGTCAGTCTATTTCAGTTTTGAAGACAGGGTTTGGTGGAGGAAAGTGGGCTCTGTAGAAACATGGAGATTGCTAGGTTGATGATCTCTTTTTTTTTTTTTTTTCCGCGGCTGCTTGGACGTGGAAATCGGACTCGGATGTTCAAACCCCACTGGTATCACTCAGCATGTGGCCTCAGATCAGAGACATACCTATGTGACATTCCTGTGAACAGTCCGATCAGGATTTATTCCCGCTAGCAGTGCAGGCAACAGTCCCACCCCCACCCCCACCCCCCCACCCCGCCCCCACCCCCCCACCCCGCCCCTTCACCCCCAAAAACAGAAAACTGAGCTAAATCCCTCCCAGTATTGCTCTTGGATGTCTTCCACCGTCCCACCGTCATAGCCGTGCCCCTTGAGAGGTCGGTCACGGTCACATGACGGCGGTCAGATCCAAGACGGAACCGTCCAATCCGATCTGTTGTGAATCAATCGCAGTGGCTGCCTGGTAACGTGAGCGTGGCCCATCCAAGCCCATTTTGGGCCCCGGGGTCCCACACCGATACTTTATCTAAGCCCATCTGTTCACATGTGTCACCGCAGCACCCTGAAATATCCCGCGCCACCTCTTCTTTCCTCTGGTGGTGAGGGAACGTGATGGTGCAAAAAAAAAGGTGCGAAAGGGAAAAACATGCAAAGAGACGTAAAACCCGACCTCGTTACCATCGCTATGACGACACGGCTTCAAAGCCCCGGATACCGACGGAGCGGGATGGATCTGCATCCATCGTTACACGACGGCTGAAACTCTTAGCCTCCATGTTTCTGGTTTCCACTGCTTCTAACCTTAAAGGTGCAGTGTGTGAAATGTCGCTCATTTTTGTCACTTTGAAAAATAGTACAAACTAATTAAATGTGGATATTTTAATGAATTTATTCAGAATATATTTTTCCCCATGACCCTTAAAGGTGCAATGTGTAAGGTTTTGGTCATTTTTGGTCATTTCTAAAAATGTCACAAAGCAGTGACATACTGACATTTTTATGGATTTATAATCACCTACATGTTTAATTTTTGCCCATTACTCTAAAATGGGCCCTTTAATGTATATTTACATGAGGAGTGGTTCCTCTCTATGGAGGCCGCCATGTTGTTACAGTGGTAAACTCTGTGGTATCCCTTGAGTTTGAATGACAACTGCAGTGGACCACAGGTTCTCCTGCATGTTGACAGGCAACTTCACCTCTAGATGTCACCAAATCCTACACACTGCACCTTTAATGTTCTGTTCCCATGTGAAAATGGTTATCACTCCAAAATGTGGGATTCTAGCTTTTTTGGGTCGAATCCAGTGACCCGAGGAAATCTGCTTTGAATTTGTTGGGATGCCTCCAAGGTCTTTGAGATTTCAGAGCGATAGAGAGGAAGGACCTTGAGATCCGTCGCGAGCGAATGGCGGGGTATAGTGTCGAGACTCGAGCCAATACGAGGCAGCTCTGCGGGAAAATGGGTTCCTGTGGGGAAGCGGTGAATGATAGCACAAGCTATTACACCACAATGGAGACACCATTTTGAAATAAACAATGTCTTCCATTGGACCTTGACAATCACCGGCGATTATCGAAAATCTCGCCTTCCCGAATGTTTTGCGGCGGCTTTGTGCGGCAGCGTCACGGGCGTCCGTGAATGTGCCCGTGCACACGTTTGCCGAGGCGAAGGCCAGGCGGGAGGAGGGAGCAGCTCCGCCCCTGCACGCACGCACGCACACACACACACATTGATCAATGCATTATGCATAAATCACCACGCTGCAGCCTCGGATCACCTGATCATAGTTCACCAGATACTAGTTTAAGACATGAAGCTTAACATGAGTTTTAAAGGTTCAGTTTGTAAGATTTCTGTCATTTTTGTCATTTTTCATACCGACTTCTTCATTGAAATGTATTATTTTTTTCCTTTACCGTAAAATGAGCCTATGAATGTATATTTACATGAGGAGCGGGTCCTCTCTACGGGGGCCGCCATGTTTTCACAGTAGCCCAGAGTAGGACGTACTGACCAAGTCTACCATAGGCTCTCCTGCATGCTCCTCAGGTGAGGGAGAGGTGAGGGGTGCAACATGCAACCTCACCTCTAGACGTCACCAAATCGTGCACACTGCGACTGAAAGGGTTCGGGGAAGATGGGGAGCAACAGGTGGAGGGTAGGTGCTTGGCTCTAGTCCCATTGTAGCTCCTTCGGGACATTAGATCGTTTCCAGTCTCTTGAGTGAAGCTGTGTTTGTTGGGCAGACGGAGGTGAGGCCGGTTTTCACCGGCAGAGGGGGGGATGGGGGTGGGGGGGGCGCAAAGACAGAGAGGGATTTGATGGACGTCAGTGCATCAGCAGACAAACTCCCACCAGAAAGGCTCTTAGTTGCCATAGAAACACCAGGAGAGGAAATTAAAAAGGTAGGGGAGTAGGAAAAACAGGCTTTTCAATGATAACCTCTCACCCTGTGACAGGTTTTGCACATTTAGTGGGTGAAAATGCCAAAATGATTCCTGGATCATTTACATATGGAGAGTGAAAACATGGTTATTCGCCACCGCTGCTGCTGTTGTTGTTGTTGCTGAGAGAGAGAGAGAGGGAGAGAGAGAGAGAGAGAAATGGAAAAAGCTTAGGGGCTGATTACTGCGCACAAAGCGGAGCGATGAATTTACTGACCTCTCCTCACGGGCTCGTCAGAACACAGAGGGTTCAGATCCACGTTCAAACTCAGCTCTGTCCCTTCACTTGATTCTCTTTTTATTTTTCCCAGTCATCTCGTCTGTTTTTAGATTCAGTGATCTCTGTAAAAAAAAAAAAAAAGTTCAGATTTTTTTCTAATATCTCAAGGACGACATGAAGGAATCTGCGAACATTCCGATTTTAGTGAAATTTTAAAGAAAACTATTTCTGAGTTAGTGTGACTCATTATTAAGTGTATATAATTTATTTCATGGTATTATAAGTCATTATTTCAGATTTATAAGATATATTTAATGCTATTGATACCCATTATTTTAGCTCATGTAATGTCTTTCTTTGGTCTCATGATGATATGATATTATTACTCAGTATTTTAGGTCAGAACGATTCTCTGTTGTTCGGAGGCTGAACTTATTTTGATTCAGCTGCATTATTGTGGAGGTCAGCAGAACTGCAACAAATGACTCATTAGAATGAAAATCAATCGTTTATATAATTATGTACACGAACTGATTTGCATACTTCTGTAAAACATCTACATCAGTTCATAAATGACCTGGCCACTCATTTTCAGAAATGTCGAAAAGTTGAATTGATTGACAGCCGCACATTTACACCTGACATGGCCGTGTCCACTCACTTCCTGCCTCCTCTCTCTCTCTCTCTCTCCCCCCCCCCCCCCCCCCCCCCCCCCCCCCCTCCCCAGCAAAACAAAAAGAACAAGAAGAGACAGAGA
>JAFBJT010111828.1:41374-52808 GCA_016785325.1 Chascanopsetta lugubris
CAGCTGGATATAGTCTTTGGCTGGTGGGTTTCACCAGTCAACACAGTTGGCAGCACTGTTCCTGGTCTGGCTCGTCTCTGGCAGCAGCCACAGTCAGGCTGCAGGGGTATTTCACACAGGTTCCCCCGTACCCACTGGCAAGGCACATTGTAGATTTCATATCTTATATATTTATATATAGATTGAGTTTGAAACAGTCTAATGCATTATCCAGCAAGTGACTCTGACTTTCATCAATGCATATATGTTGTTTTATTCAGTTTCTCCAAATTCGCCCAAGCTCCTAAGATCTTTCAAGATTTAAGATTCAAAGTGTTTATTATCTTGTGCACGGTAAGGAAACATTTTTTTCTGTACGATGAAATTTGTACTTTGGTGTTGAAGAAAAAAAAACAATATTACAAATTAATAGTTTTAACAGGCAACATTTGAAAAATACAGTATAAATGTAAACTATCAAGAAAAGTATCAATTTGTACATTGTTGTGTTGAGTGATTGACACACATGAAGTGTATAATGTACAAACAGTGGCAGTATAAAAGACAGCCTGGAAAAAAATATAGTAAATATATATATATATATATATATATATCAAATATATATAAAAATAGAAGATATGAATAAAATCCAACAAAAAATATTACTATGCAATAAAACAGAGCTATTTAAGACATGTATATTGTGCAAAGTAATGTGCAACATTGGCTGTATGTGCAACAGTCAATGAATGTGCACACACACACACACACACACACTCACACACACACACACACACACACACACAAACACACACCTTCAGCATGCTGAGCAGAACAGGTTGAACCAAAGGAGAGAAATTAGCAAATGCTGACATCTGTTACTGCAGGTAAAATGGCTGGTGTGGGGCCACGGGGCCACGTTGGCTTTCAAATGACTGTCTCTTGGCAGTAAAAGACATTTATAAAGGTTTAATTCCCAAAGTTTGTGTGGGCCTAAAAGGCATGCTTGACATTTAATTTCAGCCAGCCTTTGTTCCTCACAAGCCTAGTCTGGAAACTGTTTCCTTCTCTGTATCAATGTTTTTTCTTTTCTATTCCTTTAAAAAAAAAAGATGATGGTAAGACAGTAACTCTTAAATGTCAAGTGATCCCTGCAGGACACAGGGTTGTCATTGAAACATCCATCTCGTCCCTGATCCCTGTGGAATTCTGTGGAGACAATTAATCACTAATGGCCTGAGAACTCCTGCAGAGATGAGCGGAGTAACACCAATAATGGGGCACATCCAACTCAAGAATGTTCAGTTTCTGTTGCAAAATCTGTAATGCATGAGTAATACACAGTATTAGAATGGGATTAACATAGTATTTTTTTCCCTTGTAGACTCTTAGGGGGGCACACAAGAAACCCAGATTGTTCCCGGAGCCCAAACAATCTTTATATCAAGACTCCTGTTGTTATTAATCAATCAAATTATTGTATCATCTATAATATAGATGATACAATAATTTGATTGATTAAAGATGATATAGATTCTATATCATCTTCATTTCAATTATTCCAAACATCATTTTACCAAGCATACCTCTGAATAGTTAAAGGTGCAGTGTGTGATATGTTGGTGATTTTTTTCACCGAAATGTTTTTTTGTTCTCCCATTACCTTTGAATGAGCCCATTTATGCATATTTACATGAGGAGCTGGTCCTCTCTATGGGGCCTGCCATGTTTTTACAGTAGTAGAAGAGTACGTATCAAACATCTTTTGAGTTTTAATGAGATGGGGCAACCAATGTTGGATACGACATGCAGCTTCACCTCTAGGTGTCACCAAATCTTACCCACTGCATCTTAAAATGTACATGGTGCATTACAGGTCAGCAGGTTGTCATAGTGATCACCGATGTCTCACAGCAAGAGGGTTGTTAGCTTTAGGTTGTTTTTTAATGTACTGTTTTAGTGGGTTTTGAGGGGGGGCTCCATGTTGTGTCCTCCCACAGGCCCAAATATGGAGTTTGAAGATTTGGCCGATTGGATACTTTAATTCGAATATATCTTGACCCTGTGATGCATTAGTGAGCTGCCCATGGTGTAATTTGGACAGTGTGGATTATAGAATCAACAGGTGAAATTAAGGCTTTTTTCAAAAATAACCTAAAACACTTGAGCTTATCCCGAGTTACATGAGAGGTGACTACAAAGAAAACAAAAGTCCTAACAATGGTTCTACTTTGTCGAGGCAGGCACAAGATTCAAGACTCATGTGCAATTCCATACAATTGATAAACCTCTGAAAATGGTGCCTCTCATTTGTGCTGCTCCAACCCAACAGCAGGTGTGATCTGCACCGAGAGATGTGTTCTTTCTAATGTAGGTGTAAAAAGAATTCACTGGCATGTGATAAAAGTCACACTAGGCTTTACACCAGCGTGCACACTGGGCCCATTATCTGATATCACACTGAGAGGAAAGCCTATAATCACGAGTGATTTTGAATTATGATCCTATCAGTTTGTTTCTATTCATTTACAACGTTGTCCAACACAGGGACCCTCACAGATATATAGGGATGTATTGCCTAATTAAAAAGAATCAGAGATAAAGGTAATGCTGTGAGTCAACTGATAAATAGGCACCCCTGGATTGAAACTATACCATAGACCGGTCAATGGCCTCTTTCTAACGAGAGATCTGTTGAGAGAAGCTGTCGTGTTGCTACTTTTTTCCTGCAGAGCATGTAAACATGATGTTCTTTCATGTGATGTGAAAACAAACAGGGAAAACAAAACTATTGGAGTGTGTGATTTAGATCAAAAAAGTTAAATCAAACCCTTTTAATGTATAAGGACTGCAAACCAACAAGTAAACAAAGTAGTGGAATCATAAATTATTGCAAACCCCCTGGCGATGCAGCACGGAGAAACCTGTGCAGGTGATGATGAAATAAATAATAAATAATGCATTGGGAAAATATGAAAAGTATACTGCATTCAACAACGTCTATGATAATCACCGTCTGCATTTGAAAGTATGAGCAATAGCACTTTTATTCTAGCACAGTGAATTGCACTGAATCAAACCAATCACTAATCCACCTTTTGCCTGTATGGTATGTTTACCAGATCGTATCATAACACATGGTTGCATGTTGTGAGAGAGGGAGTGCACATAAGAATACATACAAATAAAAAGTCTTTAGTATCCTGCCGCCCCCCCCCCACCTCTTTTCATCTCGCAAACGCAGTGTTAAGAGACACGTGTTAATTGGTGCTACACTTTGAAGAAAACGTGTAAAAACCCTGTCATTCATTTTATGTATGAAAGCCACTATGCTTGTGTGCTGTTTTAAACCACTACATTTAATCTCTACAGTAAACAACCAAAGACAAACAGCAAACAAAATACGATATCTACTACCAATAATAATACCAATACTAATACTACTCATACTAATACTAATACTAATACTAATACTAACAACAACAACAACAACAACAATAATAATGATAATAATAATAATAATAATAATAATAATAATAATAATAGTAATAATAGCAATAATAATAATAATGATAATAATAATAATAATAATAAAGGTTTATTTTGTTTGGCAGCAATCTTTTTTTCATAGCAGCTGAATATTAAATATAAAAATAAAATATAATACAAAGTAATATAATGCATATTTTCTAAAGTAATTTACCAATATGTATGTTCAAATATTACATTTCTGACCAAATATGAAAGGCTCTCTGCCATTTTGCTTGAGTAAATTTTGTGCACTGATCTTTCAAATGTTTACATTTTATATTTGTTCTTGTGAATTGCATTAATAGTTGTTATCAATCAATCGGACATGAATTTCTGTACATTCATCTCAGACAAGTCATAAATCACGACTCATTTTTGTGGCTTCTGTAAATGAGCCACAGGGTGTGAAGGAAAATATTAAAAAGGATAAATTGAAGTGTTAACTTGTTTAATTGGAGCTGTTCACCAGCTCATTCATTATCCTTGCTGTGAGAGAGCTGGTCCTATTCTGCTCGGAGGCACCTGAATGTAGAATAGATGTGAGTGGGCCCTCCTCTCTCTGGATATTCACTGAATAAAATAGACCGGACTGTAAAATGAATGCATTCCTCATTCCCTCTGCTGTGGCCCGAGGCTGCCAGAGAACTCAGGAGAGAGAGAGAGAGAGAGAGAGAGAGAGAGAGAGAGAGAGAGAGGAATTATTGTTTAAGTGTCTTATGTGTGCGCTTCATGCATTTGTATGTGGAAAGTGTTTCAGCAATGTGCCTGAGGAGGAAGCTCATCCCGGTAACACAGCAATGGAGGGGCGGGGGGGGGGGGGGGGGCAAAACAANAGCTCATCCCAGTAACACAGCAATGGAGGGGCGGGGGGGGGGGGGAGTCAAAACATTAATGAACGGCTGTGTGTTCCTCTATTGAATTCTCCGGTGTGGTGACAGAGCTGCAATAATGGGAGTTACACATAATGAGTTGCTGCGAGAATACTCACACACACAATAACAAGCGTGCACAAGTACTCCAAGAAAGCTGCTTCAAAAGACAGCCTGGAGACAACTTCATCCAGGGCACGTGTCAAACTTGTGGCCCGTCGGCCAAATGTGGCCCGTACGATCATTTTTTTGTGGCCCGCGGGAGCTTTAAGGCATACATTGCCCATGAAATCTAGTAAATTACACATGCCTCTTTTTATGTGTGGCAATATATTCAGTGTGTTTACAGGTGTAACATGTGTGGAAAGGCATAAACAGGATTTGCATATTTGTATATTCAAATGAATAACAGACGGATAAATAATAGTAAGATGAGAGTAAAATCTTCAACTACACTGTGAATATGGGTGAGCTAAAGATTGTGTTGCATCAAATTCAAATCATTGGTGCTTGTTTTCAGAACAATAACTGAGAAGGACCCGACCTACCTGGACTCCTTCATCCGGGTCTACGCTCCCTCTCGCTCACCACCATCTGCCAATCAAAAGACGCCTGGTGATGCCAGGTCATGTCACATAAAGTAATATGTTGACATATTGACCTGCAGGTTGGTATGGGCTTTGTGCTGTGTATATATTCCAGGAGATGGTGCAGCTGATCTTTAAAGTTTGTTAATGTCTCGTTTCACTAAAACGAACTTGTTTGCCTGTGCTGTCCAACCTTTGGTCTTGTTGTAGCACTGGAGTAACAATTGGAATTCAATCTAATCAGAACTGTGGAATAATCACTGCCTTGGTGCAAAGGCCCTGAACATTAGCAAGCCGACTAAAGAGAGAAGCTTCTTTGTGTCTATTCCTGACGAGGTAATCACTCCCCCTTCTTATGCTCCAACAAGAAAATCATTGGGAAAAATTAAGTGGTTTCCGCTGCAATAGGATTTAATGATGGTAATAATCAGTTGCCACAGTTTGACAGGTGATGTAATTTCCTGGGCCCTGGGTTTGTTTTTTTTCATAATCAGGCTGAATAGGATGTGCTTTAATCTCAATGAGCAGACAACAATCCTTTAGCATCGGCAAACTTATCTGACAGGGCACTCTGCAAATGATTTACTTGGAAAGAGATTCTTCTTTGTGTGCTGAAAGGTGACACAGATTTAGCTGAAGATTGTTTTTTTGCAAGCGAGCAGCTGTGGGACGTGCTCGGGGCCGACGGGGACATGGCACCGGCAGCTCATTGGTATTCTGTTGCTGCGCCGATGCTCCTGGCGTATTAAAGAATCCATGGACTTTGTGACAAAGTTGATGAAGCATGCATTTCTTTCATGGAGCCAGGGCACGGACAATGGTGATGGAGGCATCAAGAGCCAGTGAAGAAAGATACATCTGTAAGGATGTTAGTGCACGCACACACACACACACACACACACACACACACACACACACACACACACACACACACACACAGGTTCTCCTGCATGATCAGAAGGGTGAGGGTGAGGTGATGGATACAACATGCAACTTTACCAGTAGATGGCACCAAATCTTACATACTGCCCCTTTAATAATGAACTAATCCATTATTTAAAACAAGCCTAATTGAGTATTTGAAAAAAATAATCAACAAATTTAGTCATTACCAAAATACGTCTTTACCCGCAGCCACACACACACACACACACACACACACACACACACACACACACACAAACCACTCCAAACAGCTGCAACGCTTTGCTGAACATCACAAAAAACTGTGTCTATAGTACAGCACTCTGTCCTCTGCAGATGATTGGTATTATTCGAGCTGTATGTGCGACACATGGAAACACAATGGGACCTCTCTGGTGAAGAAATGCTCCTTTAATGATTGAATGTCTGTGGGTGCCAGGCTGTGCACCGTCTCCCACGATCCATAATTAAAGCATGTGAAGCAGGGTAAAGGATAGTTATTATTCATGGGCAGTTTATCGCACATAAACACAGTGGGTCGCTCTGACACATTCTTCCTCCAGACAAGTTCTCTTGTCCTCTTAAATGAGCCCCCTCCCGGCCCCATCTGACCCCTCGACGATCCAAAGGCTTGGCAGTTGGTGGGTGGAGCAGCTGCATAAGTCAAACAGCTGTGTGGCACCCAAACACAATACACGTTGTCTCAGGGAATGTGAAGAGCCGGACATTTTACTTCGAAGGAAAGTACAACTACCTTGACAGGGAGAGAGTGATCAGAGACAAAGGGGGAAGGTACTGTGTGTGGGAGGAGGAAGGGGGCTTGGGACAGTTGCGTAATGTCTGGCCCCCCAAACGTATGTTATTCACGATGTGCGGTGTTAAAGCTTTGGAGGTGCGCGCACGGAGGGAGCAGGCGCTGAGGGCTGACCTCATCATTTAAATCCTATTTCCCTTCCGCTTTAAGCGATAACGGTAGACAGCTGGAAATCAGTGAAAACTCATAGACTGTGACGTCACTTTTGAATGTGATATGAAGATGGAAAGAAAAAACAATCTAGTCCACTTGTCACTCGAGGCAGACTTTCACTCGATTAGAGTCCACTTCGGTCTCTGTGAAGTTTTCTCTGACTGACTCTGAAAAAAATGAATGTTATCTCTGCCGCCATATCTCACCCACACATTTACACGTCGTCAAATCACTGTGACTAAAGCCTCGCACTTTCCAAGGAGAAGCATTCTGTCATCCCCGCCACCTGCAACGTTTGGATTCATCACTGCCAAAGCTTTGACTTATTTATTAATATTTTCCTCGACGTAGGTGATAGTAAAGCATAGGAGGCGGGAGTGGGGATGCAGTGTTCCAATTGCTAAGAGACAGGGGAAAAAATCGCCTCCCTCTGCTCAGATAACACCTCAATCTGTCTCCAAGAGTAGTGAGAAGAATAGAACTTTAGGGGGCACAGCCAATTCCGCTCAGTATCTTTTCACAATAAGAGCGCCTTTGTGTCTGCTTTCCATGTTCCCACTGTTGTCTACACCAGTGGTTCTCAACTGGTCTGGGACCCAGTATCAGCCCTTAATGAAGGGCCGTGACCCAAATTGGGGAACATTTTCAGCTTCTCAAATGTATTGAATGAAAAGATGGTGTGGTTTGAACATGAGATAGTGCAGAATATCACAGTTTAAAGCCAAACAAAAACAACCAACAGGTGGCAATACTAGAGAGGGAAATATTCCCTTTTCACACTCAATCAGCTGTATCTTAATTAAAAAACAAAAGTGCATCTTGTATCATATTTCATGTTGTCAGTGTCCTACTTGATTGGCATATGAAAACCACCTTTGCATGTTTTCTTGGAATGTCAAATGGCGGGTGTGTAAAGGGCATCATCACCACCTACTGTTAAGGGGTGTGAGTTGACGGCACTCCAATGCATAGAAAATTCCTCTTCAAAATAAAAGCACAGGATTTTTGTTTCGTAACTTTTTTCCCAGTTGAAGACCCGCGACCCACTGAAAATAGGTCCGTCACCCACTTTTGAGTGGCAACCCACCAGTTGAGAAGTATTGGTCTATACTGCTGGGGTCCTCGGTCAACATGGAACCAAGAGATGAATAATTACCCGAATAATCAGTATTTGGCAATAAGCTTGTCAAATTGGACATATATAGAGAAGATTGGGGTGCTTGTAATATTTCTCCGAGCCTGAGCGCAGACAGAATGTGTAAGAATAGCTGCTCTGTGCAGAGCTCGATACAAAAGAAAGTTGGAGCCTCATCAAATCGACTGTGACTGAGCGCGGGCGAGTTGTTTCTCATTCTGTTCATGTTTACAGATCTGGAGTATTAAATACAACAGTCCACTTGTGACTCTCATTTGTAAGTTCCTGTTTATTTCCATTTCCATCATTTCTGTGAGTGGCACAAAAAAGGAAATGTGATGCTGACAAAGAAGCACGCCTGTATTGATGATACATTCTATCAGACTAGATATAAACAGAGTCACATACAGTATGTGTTGTTTTGCATAGGTGTTGTTCTGACAGATGCCATGTACTGTCTCCATGCACAACTCATTAGTGTTTGCTGTAAAATACTTGGGTGAGACCAGCAGCCACATTGTGCATTTCCTCTTGCTGGCCAGCAGAAGTCAGCGTTGTTCTATAAAAGGTTCATATCAACTGATCAAGATAGTGCTTTGAATACAGAAATTACAGTGGTTCTAGTGTCCTGACATGCTTTAATAACATTATCATTTGATATGATTCCTCCTAAGTGTTTTTTCAACATGTAATTATATGCCATCAAATTGCAAATGCACTAATTTAGCAAACATAGAAGTGACATTACAGCAGTTATTTTTTTTCACCTCTAAAAACATTACAGATCAGTTACATAATGACATTTTCATGAATTTATAATCATCTGAAAGCTACTGTAAAAACATGGTGGCCCTCATAGAGTGGACCCTCTCCTGATATAAGTGTACACCCAAAGGCTCATTTTGGGGTAATGTAAAAAGAAAGTAACTCATTCAGGTGAATACATTCATAAATAAAGTCCATATATATTTTTTATCTACAGATAGAAGTGACAAATATGTACTGAAATCTTAAACACTGCACCTTTAACAAACTTCGAGTATGTGGTGTATTGCTGTTATATGGGTAGACCTCAGAGAAAAGCAGACAAGTTTTGTCATCAGGAGGATTTGGACACACTCACACACACAAACACATATGCACGCACGTACGCACGCACACACACAGCAGCAGCAGCCAAGGGTAACAACATGCCCCAGTAAAACCCCTCCTCCTGGGTCCATCATCACCCCTAACAGTCACTGGGGAAAATCAATATCTGATGCTGTGACACAGCAAGATGGAGGGCTTCCCCCAAATCTCCTCCCTCTGCTTTTACCCAATATAGAGTACAGCAAATGATCCAGCCCCTAAGCCTCAAGGGTGGATGTTTGGAGTCAAGACGTGGGGCAGCACGGTGAGAGAGAACAGTTCCGCTCCCCTCGGAGAGCAGGCATCACTTCATGGATGTCAGACGAGTCCCTCCGCCTCATCTTACAGACGGGATGATCCCTATGCATTTGCAGCTCCTCACATCTGAGCATGCTGATGAGCGCCATACAGTATATGAGCCGGCTGTCTCTCAAAACAAGTGTCTACGCTCCCCGCGCCCAGACGTGGCCTCTCATTTTTCACACATCAGCATAATCAGCAAGTACAACACTGACATTCGCAGCCTTGACAGTGAAACTGTGGGGAGCCCTCTGCATATAAATCACACAGAGTGCGGATATGAAACAATGCTCCCAGGCTCTTGTGATGCATGGGTGTGCATAATCACACAACACATGATTTGTCTCTCAGAGGCGCTTGATTGTTTGGAAATTGTCTACTCCTTATGACATACATGTCCTCCTCCAGAGGCGCTTTAGGCTACTTCCTCCACATCTTGTGTAGAAGGTTGATGTTTATTTGTTTTCGTGTGTCGTGACGTTGACATAAAATCCCTTGAAAGTCATAGATCACATGTGTCAAACTTGTGACCCGTGGGCCAAATGTGGCCTGCGAGAGCTTAAAAGCATATGATTGTCTATAAATTAAAGTCTAAAGCATCCATTTCCCATGAACTCTAGAGACTTACACATGCCACTTTTTATGTGTAGCAATATATTCAGTGTGTTTACAGGTGTAACATGTATGGAAATGCATATACAATATTTTGTAACTAAACGATTGATTGAATAAAAGATTAATAAATAACAATCAAATATGAAGACAGTTATTTTGCGTTAGGTAGTAATCATATTTAGTCCCACAATGAAAACCGGTCCCTTGAGAAAAACCATAATGCTGATGTGGCCCTCGGTGAAAACGAGTTTGACACCCGTTGTGAATCAACCTCGCACGTGTCGTGCATAAATAGGGACAATTTGGTTGTTGGCTTAAGAGATATCAATTACATTTGGTAATCAGCAATGATATGTAAAAATGTGTACTACAAAGAGTACCCTCGGGGCACCACCCTGTAACCAGGGACCAATAACCAGATTGACCATAAACACAGACTACGATGTGTTGAAATTATAAAACAGGGTTTATTAAGAAACTAATAGTTATTTTACAACAATATCACTTAGTCATTAACACTATCATAATCCAACTATACTAACAGACATTACAAAACAACACAAGTAAACACATAAAACACGGTGTGTGTGTGTGTAAGGGCGAAGGTGTGGTGCGATTGGGGTGGAGTCACGTGGGTGACGTAACAGTGGAAACCAAAATGGCGGGAAGCGGCGTCCCTCCATCGGCAGAACCAAGACGGTGATACCTTAACCGAGGTTAACAGAAGAGAAGGGGTAGAGGAGAAGAAATATAACAGGAAAGAGAATTCTATCCTAAGATCGTATCCTATCCTCATACAACTTGGAGACCGTCAGACCCCTCAGTAAACACTACGGTCACTAACTACGAGTCCAAAATACACACGTTCTCACAGGTATGCTAGGCCTCTGCCCAGAAACGTGCCCCTCGAGCTGGTCCGTGTTGGAGATGCGGGCTCTCGTCTCGAACTGTCGGTGCTTTTGACGGTGTTCGTTCCTCGGCAATGGCGAGGATTAGATGTGCGACACGTATTCCGAGACCTCAGGCTTGAGAATGGCGATCCACTTCGCTCTCTTTGGCGGCTGGATGGCGGATTCTCCTCCGGCCCTTCGACGATTGCGCCGGGATGCGCCCCCGACCACGTCTGGGGGGGTTCGGTGTGCGGCACACGTAACTCCTGGCCTTTGGCGGGGGAAGAGTCGTCCTTTCGGCACTCTGACTTCTACGACGGGGACGTCTCTCGACGACGACGGCGGCGGCGAAGCTCACTGCACGGAAAGGTATGGTGGTCCGTTTTACTCACGTAGGTGTGCGCGTCCTCGCGGCTGATGGCGTTTCAGCTCGCGAGTTGGGGTTATCAGCTTTAGCCCTGGACGTTGAAATTGGTGTAGTTGGTCTCGTTATGTTGTCCCCTCTT
>JAFBJT010111830.1:0-12667 GCA_016785325.1 Chascanopsetta lugubris
GCTTTGATTCTTGTATAGTCCCTAAATGAGAGTGCTGTTATGAATAGAGAACATTCTGCTGACTTCAGCAAGTATATGCCAAACTGAATCTGGTGTTAGAGTTGGATTTAGTTTGATCGCTTCATATATGTTAATTTACTTAAAATTAAGCCCCCCCCCTTTTTTTGTTTATGTAAAAGAAAAATGAGAAAGCAGCCTTAAAAATTAAAATAAAATTGGGAAAAAAAGACACACATCATCAGTTTCACATCTATCTCAATGCTGCTCCCATTACAGAGGCTGAGTTGCTTTGTGGGTAGTAGAAGGTTATAAATCTAAAAGTGTTTGAACTGTTTGAGTACAATATGATAAGATTTTGAAGAAAGAAGACGATTAAAACCATATAAATTTGACATACAAAATCAAAACCAGATATTTCTGATATGTTAAAGAGGTTTCAGGTAGATTTTTGAAAGACATGGATGATGATGCCCCAACGGATAAACAGCTCCCGGGCTGGAGTATTAAAATAAAGAAAATGACCAGCAGAGCTCCTATTTACAAATCTGAGGAAAGGCTCAGGGAATCAATACGTGCGTGATGTGGTTTGGTGTGAGGCCATTTATTACTTTAAAATGATCAATGGAATTTTGGAATTAGTGCATGAATGTTAATTCGAAGAAACAGAATCAGCCTCAAGACAGGTTTTATTGTCATGTCGTGTCATCTTCTACCACTTATCCAGGATTCTGTGTCGCGGAGTATTTCTACCAGTACACACCGGTTCTTCCGGGGTATCAGGGTCAGGGCCAGTGACACTGCAGCAGGGTCAGAGTGGGATTTGAAACAGTGACCTTTGCTCCCAAAGGCGACTGCTCTAACCACTGAACTTGTTTTATTAACTATGTACAATTATAAAGTTTTTTGGTGGGGTTAGCTAAACTTGAGGAACAATGTATTAGTATATTTTAAGAAAGTTCATACTAAGGCCTCACCGACTCCTATCGATCAGCTTTCATGTCCAAAATACGGTTATATTCAAATTAGGTTTGCTATGACATCATAAGCAGCGCTAGTCGGAATGTTTTGGCTTTGGTTTTTATTTGTGCATGAAACTTCTAGCAAATGTCTAAGTGTTATGAATGGTGATTTGTAATTGACTGATAACCCAATTATTTGCTGATTCAACTCACCCATCATCATCACTCATGTCAAAAATGGGGATGTATCAAAAGGAAGTGACAAATGTCAAACTGTGCAAAAGGCATACAAACTGATTTTATGGTCAAAACGAATGAGGGTGAAAGAGAAAACAATAAAGTAAGACATTTGATTGCCAACATTAGTATTCTACCCCTCTGCATGCTACTGAGTTAACTGGTGTGGTTGACTGTGACACCAAATGACACCTTTGTGCACTTTTCCAAGCCAAAGATCCCGACAGCCACAAATGCCTCTTAAACTAGGTCGCTCTGTAACAGCAACAACAGCATGTAGATTAGAGATGGTTCAGACTCAAATGTTGGAGGCGTCGAAATATCTTGTTTGACTGAACCCACATTACAAAAAGGTGCAGTATTGAGTGCAGTCACTTTCCTTTTTTTAAACATATTTATGTATTGAATTATAAACTCCTCATCTCAGTGGGTTTGCTGACGTCATCGTTTTGATTTCCCAGCGAGAAGCTTTACTTTTTTTTTATTCTCGCTCTTGTTTTTCAAATTTGGCGACACAAGCTCTGTGGTGATTGGAGGTAATGGAGGAGACTTTCAGGAGTCGGACTGCGGGATTGAGTGTGCAGCCGCTCATATTGAAAGTACTAAGTATTGTGCATCTGCGGAGAGAGAGAATAGCTTTCTCCTTCACAACTGAGTCACAATGTTCCCCCACAAGCTTTTTATTTTGTTTGTGGCCAAAAACAAAGTATAATATTCAGTGGCCCTCAGTTTATTCTTATTTATTGTATAAATAAAGAAAAATAAACGACAGCACTGTTCACACTTACACTGAACAAGCCATCAAATGGCCTCACTGTGAGAGCGTTAGGGGGCGTCTTTAAATGACTCGATATGCATCACTATTGAAGAGATGCTATTCTTGTCGGTGCTGTATCTCTGGAAGACGTTAAGGGAATTTCTTTCTCTCTATTTTTTTAATTGTAAATTTGTACTTAAGTGTGGACAGTGTAGTTTGTGATGGTCAAAAATAAAATGTCAAGGTAACAACAAAACAAAGACTAGGACTCAGAGATTAACTCATGAGACAGGAAAACCCCGCCAAATTTGGTGAAAAGCAGCTCACTGCTGTTCTGTCCAACCTAACGTTTTCAAAAGAAGAAACCATTTGTTGAGAATTGTTTATCTTCTTAACTTGACATTCAGCTGGAGTACTTAATGTAACTTTTAATTTCTCAAGTTGTTTTTAGAGCAAAATGCAAACATTTTAAAGAGACAGTACAATATTTCGTCATTTACCCTCTGGCAACACTCTTTCTTGCAGAGATGCAGTGGGTTGACCAAATTGTCCACTACCTCTCTATCGCCCTCTCTACATAATATTATACCATATTCCCTTTAGTTTGAAAACTCACAGCCTCACCGTTTTGGTTCACTCTCATCGACTCGGCAGCTGTTTTCTCTAAAAGTCCACTTTACAATCTAGTTAGTGAGCAGTTGATGTCGATGGTGGACATTTTAGCAGCAAAGAGCCCGATGTCGTCTCTCAGGAGTTGGTGTAAAACCAAACTGGAGGTAGAACAGAACATTGGATCCATATTAATCAGGTGGTCAGACACAAAACCTCCAAGGGGAAACTAATGTAGCTCCATGTTTGCTTGATGCTTGAACATATGTTGCCTCAATGGCAAAATATTGAACTTAGTCAGTGAAATGCGTGGCTCAAAGAGGGAACATTAAGAAGCAGCAGGTCTCCTGTTCTTTCAGATATGTTACCGTGGTGATGTTATTATTTATATTTTGGATCAAGTAAAGCTGCCTGACTGCAAATGACAATGGAAGTACACGGTATATGTTTCCGGGTTGAATGGAAACTTTGAATAAGTTGTCATTTATATTTGATTCTGTGTGGCTCAAATGATATTGGATATTTACTTATGTCAGTGATCACGTTTAATGGCTGCTGCTGCTGAGGTCTTGCTAGTTGGAGTAGTCATAGTCAAATTGAACATCCAACCCTAAAACTTTATATTATTCTATGACCAGCCATCTAACTGCTAATTTGTATGAGATGAAACAACAAAACACAGACACACACACACACACACACACACACACACACACACACACACACACCAAAAAAAACATTTAGAAATAATCAAAGAAAATACATGATCTCTAAATTCGGGTCATTTGCAAGTCACCCGATGGTTTCTGCAGAATGCTTTTGAAAATAATTGTGGGCGAGTCACTCGTCGCCATCTTGCCGATGCCGAACTCCTCCGAGTTCCCAGTTCATCCAAAACCAGGCAAAGAGGCGGAACACGTACAGAGCTGTGGGTGGGCCCATGGTGCTGTCGTATCACCCGTATGTGCCAGAAGTTAGAAAACAAATCACCTTCAAAACACGTGACTGATTGAGACCAAAACCAAAGTTTGTACCAGACTTTAAACATGTGTCATTCACCTCTAAATTTGATCATTTTAACTTTGGAGTCTATGGGGATTGACTCTCCAGCCTCAAGTGGCCACCTTGTGAACTGCAAGTTTTTTTTCACATCACTATGGGCTTCATCCGTCTGCACCGGGGCAACGGACCAATTACAAGAGACTAGTCCAGCTGGCCAATTAGAGTGGTCTGGGCTATTCTGTGAGGGCAGGGAGAGTTACTGGAGTTTTATCAGAGATTTACTTCCTGTCAGCATTACAGCTGAAATTTCTCATAATGTCACTTTCCTCACTGAAGCATTGACTTTCAAAAAATGCTCAAATGATGGGATGGAAGAAATTGCTCATGTTGTAGGAAATTACTTCACAGTGTCTTAAAAGCCACAGAAGTAAAAGGAACATTTTATTGTAAATTGATGTTTTATTGTCGCAGTCATCTAAAAATGCCTCGGAGGACGAGGTTTCTCTGGGTCTTATCGGTATTATTGAGTTCTCTTCACAGACATTTGTGCTGTTTTGTATTTTCTTTTGTAATAATAAAAGAGTGGCAGTGTCTATGATGCTGCTGACGCTGCTGCATTTTCCTCTAGACAAAACGGAATGATAGCAGAGCATTTATTGGGAATAAATATGGCTTCAGTGGAAAATGTTCACACATATTTTGGGAATATGGTTTAGCTGAGTCTCAGAGCCCACAGGCCACCATCTGTTCTCACATTGTGTCCATGACAATGTAAAGAATAACGTGTTCCAAGTTAAAAACTATAAATTAATTTGTTCCTTAAACGTTATTCAATGTTATTTTGATTGACTATTTCCAGTAGAGTGAACCACCACCATGTTAGATCTGAATTATTTTGTTATTATTATTTTGTTTAATTTTAATTTGAGTGATTTAAAGGTGCAGTGTGTAAGATTTTTGTCTTTTTTCACTTCTAAATAGGTTATGACACAATTACATATTGAGATTTTCACATAATTTCACATAAATGCATTGTTTTTTTTCCCCCATTACCCTTAAATGAGCCCATTATTGTATATTTAGATTAGGAGCATATCCTCTCTACGGGGGCCGCCATGTTTTTACAGTAGTAAAAGTGTACGTATTAAACATCGTTTGAGTTTGAATGACAATTGAAGTCTACCACAGGTTCTCCTGCATGTTCAGAAAGGTGAAGGTGAGGTGATGGATGCAACATGCAACTTTACCTCCAGAGGTCACCAGTTCTTAAACACTGCACCGTTAAATGACATAAGCCTACACCTTAAAAAAATAGACTGGTCTTCATTTAGTTATTTAGACCTGTATTTCAGTTTAATATATAATGTCCA
This sequence comes from Chascanopsetta lugubris, assembly GCA_016785325.1. Classification (NCBI taxonomy): domain Eukaryota; kingdom Metazoa; phylum Chordata; class Actinopteri; order Pleuronectiformes; family Bothidae; genus Chascanopsetta; species Chascanopsetta lugubris. The sequence goes on from JAFBJT010111830.1 coordinate 4,935, forward strand.
TCTAATTTTATGACATAAGTAAAAAATAGAAAGGGTCAGATTGAGTTAAGTGTTTTTTGATGTTGAATTTGTGTGTGAATCAAATGAATATACTTTGATTAGACAAAATCAAATATAAATTAAAATGTATGAATGTAAAATTGATACACTGTATAAAAAACAGCCAAACTATTTGATTCAGTTACAATAAGTAAGAATGACAGTAAACATTTATTTGGATCAGACTCTTAACATTAAACATAAGGTAAGTATACACGACTTTTCCGTGAAAATTTAATTAATTATTGAAATAAATAAAGTCCTGGATCATTTGGATCATTTGATTAATATTGCAAGATCACAATTAGGGATTCAGTGTAACCACTGGACCAACAGGATAGTTCCCCTGGGGAGGGATCCGATAACTATGTTTTCCTGACTTTGTTACGCCGGTACCACCAGTGGGTCAAAGGTCACACACATGAGATGTGATGGAGAGTCTGCAGGGCAGTGATCAGTGAGTGAGGACAGAGAAAGGGTCTGTTCGCTAAAATTCAACAAATGTCTTAATAAATCATCATCAACCAACCAACAGGAGCAGCCAAGCAATAAACCGACCATCCAAGCAATCAAACACTATGTAAGAGACAATCTGACTCACACACACACTATGTGCAGGTTCCATTTAAGCTCAGATCTGTAGCTCGAGTATTGCTGTTTCCTTTCCTAAGATGTCCAGAATCAAAACTGAATCTCTTGTCTCACTTAATTATTTTGAAATCTACAAGAAAAACCCCACGAATAAAACAGAAGAAAGGAGACTGAAATGAGAATCACATCTGCGTCTCCTGGGCCAACGGAAAACAAACTTTCTTTTTGGGCTTCACTTGATTCTTTTACCATTCTTTTTTGTGCCAACCTTATTTATAAGGAACAGGCAAATACCGTGGCAGAATCAGACAAAGGATCTACCATTTGTTTACACAGAGGAGACATCAAGCATAAAGAAATACTAAATGCATCAGAACAAAAACAAATGATTAGAATCACCTCAATGTTGTGGAAGAGTTTGCAATACTGAAATAAGGAGAGAGATGAGAGAGACACATAATGACTATAAAGATATGTAGTATATAAACAACTGTAATATACAACTGTACGGGGGTGAATTTTTTTCTCACTCGCTTAATTTTATTTGATCGATGTTTGAAATGACTCATAATTAAGGGCCGTGGTCTCCTGACTCGCACTCGAGCCGACCTGGCACGAACCGTGGATGAGGTGACGGCACCGCGAGCCGACCCACCGCTCTGTGTGTGTTCCACTTCTTTGCACGTTTTTTAATGAACCGGGAGCTAGGAGGAGTTAGGATTTGGCGAGATGGGGACAAGGGACACGCCCACAATTTGCTTCATAAGCACTCTGCAGAAACCATCGAGTGACACATCGGACACCACGACCATCTTTCTATCAAGTCTGTGGCTCAGTCCCAGCTGTTGCTGCTGAACACCAGCTGATGTGATGTTTGAGTGCGGAGTGAAAACTTCAACTTCTGTGGGAGTGGACAAAAAAATGTGTCCTCCAGCCACACAAGTTAAAACCACTCACTCGGGGAATCGTTGCTCCTTATTCAGGTTTGGCTTAGTGGCTCAGGGAGGAGGAGAAGGAGGCTGTGGAGAGCCGAGGAGAGGTGACCATTCTTCAGATTCTAAAGATCACTTTCTTACCATCTGGGGCTCAAACAAAAGGAAGCGCTGCAGTTCTTCATCAAAATGAGAGTGATTTCTATTCCCCCCACGGGACAACAACACAATGAGGAGTCAGGGGGGTTGATGATACTGATGAATGACTCTACACGTGGGCCATTTGGGTGTGAGTTTTAAGGAGTCGGAGGAAGAAAGAGGGGGGGGGGGGCGAGGGTGCTTGCTCGGTGACAGTGATCCTTTTTAAATATAATCAGGCGATGCTGCTTCAGCTATTAAAAACGAATTAAGCAGCAGCACAATTAGAGGGCATTGTCATGCAAATGCATTGTTCTCTGCAAAGCCTTTTGTCACTGCTTCCATTTCACTTTGAGTCCATTTAACTCTCTATTTTTTGATTGGCATTAAAGGTGCAGTGTTAAAAAGTTTGATCTTTTTTGGCACTTGGCACTTTTTTGGCACAACCTAACTATAGCCGTATAGTTAGGTTGGAGAGCGCCACCAATAGACGTCACCAAATCTTACACACTGCACCTTTGAAAGGGAGATTATGAGGGTCAGAGTCCACATACTTTGCCCCCTGAGAGGTAAATCCACAGCTGGCAAGTATCTACAGAAGATGTCTGCCTCTTACACTGCAGATGGAAAACACAGGGTGGTTGAAGAATTCACCCTCTCAGGGACCCATGCTTTCCTCCGGGGTCCCACCCCCTCTCCAACATATATAGCTTCTCAGCATCTGGTTCCTTCAGGTCCGGGACCATCAGACCAGCTGCAGAGTCACGTGGCATCAGGGCTGAGGGCTGTGCCTCGATTACCGCTCATTGGGGAAACTGATTTACTACAAACTCAGTCTGCTGATGCTAAAAGTGGCTGAGGTTGAGGGATGTATGAGGTCGGTGTTGGCAGGAGGCCCCAGACACATGTCAGAGGCTGGACAGGCCAAATGTTGGATGGACAGGATGCTGTCTGGAGGTCAGCAGGTCAAAGGCTGTGACTATGCGGAGAGGCAGACTGGAGGTCATCACATTTGGAGGCACATTAAGAGAGAGGAGGAAAGGTAAGCATACACTGCTTTAACGACTGCAGCATTAAAAGGTGCAGTGTGTACGATTTGGTGACATCTAGAGGTGAAGTTGCGCGTTGTATCCCTCACCTCACCCTCACCCTTCTGAGCATGCAGGAGAACCTATGGTAGACTTCAGTCATTAAAAACTCAAAAGATGTTTAGTTTGTACACTCTGGGCTACTGTAAAAACATGGCAGCCCCCGTGGAAAGGACCCCCCTCCTCATGTAAATATACATTAATGGGCTCATTTAAGGGTAATACAAATAAACAATACATTTTGGTGATTATAAATTCAGCAAAATGTCAGTCTGTAATTGTTTTGTAATATTGTTAGAAGTGACAAAAGTGACTCACTGCACCTTTAATTTTTGAACAATGGTGGTTCGGCCAATATGTGACACCCTCAGAGAAACTCTATGGCAATAATTCTTACACTGTCCTACGATTAAATTGCAATGTAATCCATGGCTTTGAATTCTGGATCTCCACATATTTGCTTGGGTGCACCTGCACCATAACAACTAAGCAGCGCACGGATATATAGTAAGGGAAGGATGTAGTTTGACACAACTAAATCACATATAAGATACAAGTACCAACAACAAAAGGCAAAGTAAACCTGCAGAACTACATTGAAATTGCATGAACCGGTGGATACAAGAGCCAGAGCCAGACTGATATTTGGATAAGAGATATTTGGGTGAAGTTTGTTACCTTACAAGTGGGCAACTTGAGACATCAGCTCTGTATGAGCCATAAGAAGAATCCAAGTTCTGCATAGTTGATTTAAAAGGTGCTGTGTGTAAGATTTCTGTCATTTCTTTCAATTCTTTTGGTATAGAAAATATTACAAAACAATTACACACCGAGATTTTCATAATCATCTATGTGTATATTTGTTCCCACTTCCGTTAATAACCTCTCTATAATTCACATTAGGGTGTCAGTGGAGTATATTCAACCCAAGGTCACCACAGGTGGAACAAGAGAAGCAGAGTTAAACACTTTTTAAAGTTTATTTTGGTGCAATTACAGACTCACTTCCTCGCTCGGGGAGCAGCAAACAGTTTGCCAGTCGCTATTTTAAATCATTTTATTTGCAAAAGCCACACTTTCTCCTCCATCTGCTTTAGGATACATTATAAAATTGTAATTCTTCCAGTTGGCCTTTTCCTCTAGTGATGGGAATTTCGGCTCTTTTCAAGGAACCGGTTGTTTTGGCTCAGCTCACTGAAAAGAGCCAGCTCTTTTGGGCTCCCAATAGGCTCCTCAGATTTTTTTGTTGAATAAACTCATTCCCAAATTATTTGTATTGTGTAAAATTAATTACTAATGTAAGAATGTACATTATATCAACTGTTAATCATTTAGATGGCTTTATTTAAATCCTAATTGAACTGCTACAAAAAATATATCATCGTATAATTATACATTATAAAATACGAAAACAAAGACCCATCGAAATAGACAACAAGGTCAAATCTCTGCATGTAAATTTCTAACTGTTTACAGTCAAACAACACATCAACGAAACATATAAATGAAAAAGTTCAAAAACAAAAAGAAAAAGCAGCGTCCAGGTCACAGTTGTGAAGATTGGCCTTCAAACAAAAACCAAGTGCCTCAGCTTTGAGAGGTTGATCCTGTTTCTCCTTTCTGTTTTGAATGATGTTGCTACAATACACAGTCTACACTCTGCCTTTGTACTATCATGCACATTAAAATGTGTCCAGACTTTACTCAGTTGAATTCATTTCCCTTACCCTTTGTAGTGCATAGCTCTGCTGTGTGTGCGTGTAACTCCTCCCCTCCCCCTGCGCTCCAACGACACAACTCAGACAGGAAAAAAAAAAGATCAAAATGCTAATTTGTCCCCAGACAATTTTTGTCCACTGCCCCGCCAATGAATTGACTGCTCACTTATATAAAAGCTCAAATAATCGGATTAATCACGTCCGGTTTTAACAGAAAAAAGACGAGAAATAAACTAATTGGCTCCAATGGGGAACCGGCTCCCATCATTCACTTCAAAGAGCCGGCTCTTAGAGCCGGTTCATTCGCGACCGACACATCACCATTTTCCTCTATTTCTTCTGTCCAGCTGATGCTCTCATCCTGTCTCTCTCTCTCTGTCTGAATGCCGCCCCCCCCCCACCCCAGGGTGAGCCGCTTGTCGGGTTTGGGGCCTTTTTTGAGCCTGTTAAAAATTGAATGGTTTCCAGGAAGGCACTCAGCTCCTCTGGTGAGTCACACATTTGCAGCAGTTAAAGAATGTGTGTTGCATGCCGCCAAAGACACATCTATAAACATGATGGCAATGGATTGATGGCGCCCGGAAATTTCTCGCTTCAGTGTTTTTGAAAAAAAAAGTGCTGCTTCTGTAGACTCAAGTGAAGTTTGCAAAGTGTGAGGCCGCACTCTGCGACAGTCCTCAGACAATATGCTACAGCTGTCTGAGGGGGGAGATTACAATTCCATACCACTTGTGCCATTCGTATATAGCATTTTAAGATAAAGTATTATATTGGCCAATTGTTAGAGTTGTGAAAATGACTTTTTTCAACAGTTTGATTTGATGAAAAAAGTATTCATGCTCACAAAGCTCACCCTGCAGAGCTGTTCCAGAATCCCCTTCACCTCTCTGCTGCTTTGACCCTTGCCAACCATAGATTATATATAAAGATGGACGCACTATCCGTGACATCACCCGTTTGTTTCTACAGAGTGCTTGATTTATGGGCGTGTCCCTTGTCGCCATCTTGCCAAATCCTAACTCCTCCTACTTCCCGGTTCATTCAAAACCGAACAAAGAGGCGGAACACACACAGAGCTGTAGGTCGGCTCGTGGTGCTGTTGCATCATCTGCTGTACGTGCCAGGTCGGCCCAGCTGTCAGTCAAGAGGGCGCGCCCCTAAACATGTGCAATTTCAAACGTTGATAAAATAAAAATAACCACGTTTGAACAAAATTCACCCCCCTGTACAGTTGTCATGGTAACACGTGACTGATTGAGAACAAAACTGAAGTTTGTACCGGACTTTAAACATGATTCATTCACCTCTGAATTCGATCATTTTAACAAGGGGGTCTATCTGGATTTGCTCCCCATAGGGTCTCCTGCTCTGACATCATGAACATTCCTACAGCCTCTCGCTATAGCAACGATAACAGAGAAGGTGAGGGCAGATCATGACGAGCGGAACCTCTTGCTGCTGATTTTAGATGCACAGAGCTGATCCCCGGCTGAGTGGTTTGTGATGCATTCTGTCCAGATGCTATAAAAGTGTATCCGTCTCTCAGTGACGCATATGTAATCCTCCCCCGGTGTAATGACGTCAGTAAGTGCTCTGTGGAAATAGCTGCGTCTCAGCAGGACGAGTTCCTTGAGACAACAACCGATGAAGTTATAATGAATTCTGAATTCCTCTTCATCACTGTGGATGAAGTGAATGAACACAGGTGACACAACAGAGCGATCGCCATCAGCTGACCAACAGGGATAGACTCTCACATACCAGATTATTAGACACACATACCATTGTGTAATGCACGCTATTCCAACCTTTCACCGAGGGCCACATCAGCATCATGGTTGCTCTCAAGGGGCCACTTTTAATGGTGGGACTAAATGTAGTTACTTCTTAACAGATTGTAAAATAACTGTTACAGGCTCTGTGAGGACCCAAGCGCAGTGCAAAAAGGCAGGAGTGAGGCAGTGGGTTTGCAAGCGTTACTGTGGCAGGCAAGCAGGCAGATAGGAGCAGGCAGGGATCAAGGTCAAGACACAAATCACGGATCAGGTTACCTGGTGCAGGAGACAAAGGCAGGTCAGGGACAGACAGGAGCAGAACCAGGCAGGCAGAGCAAAGAACGCTGGAGAGTAAGCAGCGGCACATTGCAATCAGGCGGCGTGTGTGTGTGTGGCTGGCAGGGGTTAATGAGGGGTGTGGTGATTTAATGGAATGTGCAGCAGCTGTGAGGTGTGGTTGTGGCTGGAAACTGGTGATGAGTGCGAAGCCGGGTGGAGGGGGAGAAGAGAGGCCAGGATCGTGACAATGACGAAATAACTGAAGTGACATCATTTATTCAAGTTTCAGATATTGTATTTACACGCATGTGAAAATGCAAACACGCTGATTGTATTGCTACACAGTGACATGTGTAATTCGCCAGAGTTCGTCGGCAATGTATGTTTTAGACGTTTATTTTAGACAACCATACGCCTTTGGGCTCTCACAGGCCACAAGTTTGACACGTGCCATGCAAGAACAATCCCTCTTGTTTTATCATCAAGTGTGAGTTCACTAGATAGAAGTGAAATTAAAGAGGCCCTATTATGACCATTTAAGGGGCTTTCTATTTGTTCTTTATCCTCTATTGCGATGATAAACTGTATTTATAGTCTCAGAAACGCTTTTGGTTTTTTTGAATGAGCCCTTTTAAAAATTTAAAATTTTTGTTAAATTACTCCGATGTGCGTTTAGGTCATTTTATGCGGGTTCGACCAGTTTATAAGTGACACTTATACACTACGACAGTGTATTTAACTCCAAAAGTGAGGACAAACATAATAGGTCCCCTTCAATAAACAGAACCGAATCCTCACCTCCTGTCTATCAGCGCTCATGCTATACTTATAGAATAGGGAGTAACGGTGCTTATGAATTCTTACTTTGAATGAATAAATAATGAGCGTGAACAACTTATCAGAGGCTTCAGCCCCCCCGTCCCCCCGTCCCCAGCCAGGCTCCATCAGAGGCATTGGAATACACCACTGAATCTTACTCAGGTCTGACCTAACAGATGGGTAATGATGTGAAATCAAAGGCAGCGAGCTCCACCTCATAAATACAGTATTAGCAGAGGGGGATAGGCACCGGATCACATTTGTTTTAACTCAGTCGAAGAAGACGAGATACTGAGACTAAAGTTCAGCGAAACCTGAATCCTCCACCTCTGCGCTCATCCCAAAGTCTTCTTC
>JAFBJT010111830.1:15953-26133 GCA_016785325.1 Chascanopsetta lugubris
CCCCCCCCCCCGCTGCCCCGCTGCCCCGCTCCATGTTGTGTTACAGCGCCTCTGTGGCCCCCTCCAATAACCAGGCGGCGCTGCGTGGCTTTTCCAGTTTCCTTGTAATCCACAGAAAACGTGAGTGTGCTGTTTTTTTCCGAGGCTCCAGCACGTTGCCTCCCGGCGCACAATAGCTGTCTCGGGCTCACGTGTCGGAGGCACGCGGGGAGCGGGGCCTGGACGCTGGCGGCTCCGGCTGCCATTGGTCCCCGCGAGGCGCGGCTCCGCCCACGACGCGCGGCGATTGGCCGAATCTAGGTCGAGCGAACCCGCCCGCTCGGATCCTCTCGGAGCATGCCCCTGCCGCGTGAGGCAAGTTCGAAACACAAAAAGCGCGATGGGGATGTCTGGTCCAGTACAGGTGCAGAGCACATGCAAAACAGTGCGCGCCGGAGGAATTCATTGCCAAGGGTTCGCATGCAAGAGCCGACAAGTAAATAACACACATACTGAGGAGCCGTCACATGACCAACCTCAACGGCGTGTGGACAACATGCAGCAGCGCACATGATTACTGATCTCGGTACAGTGTGTTCAATCTGGGGTGGAGTTAATTACACGAGCAGGGATCATTCATTATTTTTGCGTCACGGAGAACGTTCAGTCATTGAAGGTACAAAGTGTGTAAGAGTCGGTGACATCGGCTCACAGCTCCTCACTCCTCTTTTTGTGTTTGTTTATCATCTAGGATCTTGTATGTCAGGCATCATTAACACAAAAAAAAGTGTTGGTCTGGGTTACTATGGAAACGTGGTGGTGTAAACATGGCAGGCTCCACCAACAGGGTCCTGAATGGCGACTGAATCCAGAATGATGTAAACAACAACAACTTGTATATTCAATTCCAGCAACATTTAAGACGCTGGACCTTTAAAATTATAATCAAATCAGTACATAAGCTGTCATAGTACAACATCCTGTATCAGTAGAACATGGTAATTAAATGTCCATGTGTGTAACACTGACAAATGATCATGTTCATTAGCCTAGAATGAACACTACATATTTGTCTCAGGAGTAGCTCCCCTCTGCAGAAGCAGCCATATTGTTCCACCATGTTTTCAGTCGCCCATAATGGACCAATCAATCACTTTTTGAGCATTATTTGAAAAAGAAAGAAAAAAAGAAAGCTGTATAACTTCCCCCACATGCTGATTGGAGGGGTGAGGGGAGTGATATACCCCACCGGAACATCGAATTCCGCCTATGGATGTCATCATATCCTACTGTACATACTGTACCTTTAAGTGTTCTCAACAAGGGGTCCTCAGAAGACCTATTCTATTTTTAATAAAAACCACACAATCTTCAGCCCATCTCAAGCGGCAGCGCGTAAACAAGTCAGTGAAGTCAGTATCACAATAACATATCCCATACACCAGCTCAGGTTACACCCAGGTCTATTAAAATCACAACATTGTGGCCAGTGTCACTAGTGGAAGGGCCACACACGCTTTGGTGCGGCTGCATTTCCCATCGCAAACAGTCGGAATATGGAGTGAGAGGAATGATATCTTTAACAATCTTATTTTCTATTCAAAATGCATCACATCACACACTTCATTTCTTGACATTCAGTATTTTGATCACATGGCTGCATGTGGCTGAAGTGAACTGACTGTTGACTGCTCGCTGGTCATGTTTTTGTCTTGCGGTGTGGCATTAATTTTGTAGTAAACAGCAAATAGTCACACAGTCGTACAACACTCTCTTGTCCACTCCCCCGTCAGTGCAAAATCCATGTGACTGCCACAGCAGGCCAAGAGTACAGTAGGACGAGTTGCTTACTGCCACCGTGTGGAGGTAGGAGGGTACTGTTTTTTTTCCTTCTCTCTGCTCTGTTCCCTTAAGAGAAATGTGTCCAATAACATAGGTAAGCCTTACATGATATTTATTGTTAGATCAACTACATCCTGATAGCCATCGAATCCACAGAGTGATAGAAAATTAAACATGGGACATTAAGCCAAATGTACTTCAATACTTACTTTGGTAACAGTTACATCTTAATTGTGTTGGGTGACAAGTCGATTTGAACCACATTCAGGATACTGCCAAAGGTAACACTGAACCAGAAAAGAAAAACGAAAAAACAAATGATTACACTTAAGGTTTATTCATTGCTGAAATATAATCAACTACTGACTTCTCAGTAAATAATGTGATAGAAATCTACTAAAAACTATTATTTTTCTTTAGAAGAAAAAAAAAACAAGGCTTGACAGGGGTATGACAAATCCATATGTGAATAAAGTGACAAACTTATTTTTCTTTAGAAGAAGAAGAAACAACGCTTGACAAGTAAGAATATGATTGCAACTCAGCAAAAAAAAGTAAAAAGGTAAAAGGGGTTAAGAATAATAAGATTGGCATGAAAACTGATTGGGTTACACACATAAATACATGGAATATTACTTTTGTTTCTATTACGATAGGTCCATGTCCTAAACACGCCGTGAGGAACTGTAGAAATAATCACTGCTAAAAAGAGCATACAAATAACATGAGATAAACATGTGTTACAGTCCACTTATTTAACCAGTTCTCACTCTCTTGGTATAAAAGCTAGGAATATCTCAAATAAATGGAGTAGAGTGAACACAAGAAGCAAGGCGTTAATAAGTTTCTTCATTTTGGCAGGTAAGGGATCCTTATAATGCTAATTACCGGCAACTCTTGACATTTTATCTATACGTGATTAATTCACTAGGGAATATAGAGTTACTTTCAAATCATGATTTACACTACAAACGTCCGGGAATATACTGAATAAACCATCACATAGTGTAGGTGTGACTTTACAACCTCAGCAAAAAACTTGACCAGAGAACAAACATGCACTGACAAACTATCAACAAAGGTCTGTGTCCCCATGTCCCTACTCCTAATAAATGCACTTTACATAAAAAAGAAAAATCCTCAGAGCCTCTACGTGAACAACAACAAGACAGAGTACACAGCAGAGACGTTTATCATACAGCGAAAAAGTGTAGTAGGATTCTAGTTATGGAGAAGAGAGAAGATACATTAGCAGGTCATTTCAACTAAACTCGTCTAGTAACTGCACAGTGTCAGCCAAGCATAGTGTCAATGCACTTAAGGGGTTAATGATCCTATGCAAACAGTCACGTCTTTAAAGACAGCTTCCAATGTGAGCTGGAAGAATTTCTGGTGATATCTTATAGGATGCTCTACAGTAGTTGTTAACACACTCATTCTAAAAGTCAGCAGAAAACATGTCGACAGAGAAACGAGGAAAACGCTCCTCAAGGCGGCAGGTGCCGTTTCGTGTCCCTTTTGTTTGTTTTTTTTTCTTTTTTTCTCTCATCTTCCAATTTTTGACCTGAAATATCCGTCTTTTTATGCCACTATTCTGACGCCAGGATGCTCAGTATCTGTACGACTCCTGTAGGAGCGGCATCTCCTCCTGACCCTGGAAGGTCGGCCTCTCTCTCCGTCTCTTTGAAAGCTTCAGCATCATGGCGTCTCCTCGCTGCAGTCCTTTAGCTCTGCGGCGGCAGGAGACCTTGTGCCTGTGGAGGAGCGGAGCGTTCCAGAAGCGAGCAGCGCATCGTCGGCAGGAGAAAGTCCCTCTGGCGCGATGGGAGGCCCGATGGACGAAGGCTGCCAAGGGCCCGTGAGAATGCTTCCCACATACACTGCAGCTCAGTCGCTCTTGCAAAGTCGAGGCTTTTTGTGGGTGTTTAACTGCCATGTGGACTAGAAGTCCCGCTTTGCGGGGGAACGCGGAATTCGGGCATATAGGGCAGCCGAAACGTTTCACAGGGACTTTGAGGGACGACAGGATCTGCACTTTGATTCCCCCAGTGTTGACAAGCTTGTACCCGCCACCACCTGATCCTCCTCCGCGCCTAATTGTCAAACGAAGAGAGCCTTGTTTCTTATTCGACTGCCTCCTCACTGTACACCTGATCTTTTTCTTCACTCTGCTTCCATCATATCTGACTAAATCTGGGGATTCGCACTCATTCTCCCCCCAATCTCTCCTGTCGGACTTTTTTTTTTTCTTCTTGTGTCGTCTCGCGTCATCGTGCAACGACTGGCTGCTGCAGTCGAGGTACTGGTGGGGCTGCGTGGCTGACTGAAGATGAGAATGATGGTGGGAGTGATGGTGATGGTGATGCAGATGATGATGCTCAGTGGAGGGCAGTTCCGTGAGGGGCTGGAACGGGGCTGTGGTGTGAAGCGTGCGGCTACGGGATCCGGCTGGGTATATGTGCTCTCCTTTCACCCCGGCGGGGGAGTGTGGGTGCTGGGGGGGCATGATCGTCGAGTTTGGAGGCAGGGGCTGCGCGTAAGTCGGGGCATTTGAGGTTGAAGAATGGGCCGGTGCAGTGTCATAAAAGAGGGGGGAGTAGCCCCCGGGGGGCTGCGGGGGCGCCTGCTGATGGCTGTGAGTCACGACGCTGAGACTCTGCCCTCCATGACTTTCACTGGAGGGAGCCAGCTGTAATAGGACATTGGTGGCAGCCTCGCTCTCTGACGCTGACTGATCGTGAACATCACTCCCACTTCGGTTATCACCAGACCCACTGCTGCCTTCTTGGGGGTTAGACGCTTCACCGCGGGTGATGCCGTGCTGTGACTGCCTGTGTCGTGTGAGGCTGTTGGAGTAGGCAAATGCTTTGCCACACACCTCGCAGCTGAAGTGCTTTTCATTCCCGCCTTCGTGAACCGTCTGGTGGTGAGCAGTCAGATGGAAATGATGACGGAAAGACTTCCAGCATATAGCGCAGGTGTACAGGCGAGGCGGAGGTGGGGGTTGTGGTTGGGGCGGAGGCTGCGGCTGGGAGTTGTCTTGAGGTTTGACATCTTGGGGGTAGGAGTAATAGGAGGAGGTGCTGGGTGCTTGGTTCTGGCTCCTGTCCTGGCCCACGCTACATTGAGGGTTGGGGTTAAAGCTGTTGAGGGTTTCTGCCGCGGGTGTGGTGGGCACCTCTTCCAGCTCCCCTTTCTGGTGGAGTTTGCTGTGTCTCCTGAGGCTCTGGGAGTAGCCAAACTCTTTTCCGCAGATGCTGCATTTGTAATTCTTTGCCCCCGAGTGGACTGTTTGATGCTTGCTGAGGTGAAACGCCTCTCTGAAATACTTGCCACACACGGTGCAGTGGTGGGGCTTTTCTCCGGTATGAATACGGTCGTGTCGGCGGAGAGTCTCGCGGCGTGCAAAGCCCTTGCCACAGACACTGCAGAGGTGAGTACGCGGGAGCCCACTGGGCCCCATTCTGGGCGTGTACTGCCTGCGTTTGGGGGGCTGTCCACCTACTGCGGGGTCTTTCTTAGCTCTGGGTTTGCGGGGGCGTTTTGGTTTGGAAGCGGGATTCTGTGGGTTGCTGCTCATAGCCTCCTGGCTCCCTCCACCTCTGAAACTCTTATCCATGGTAGATGTGGATGACGGTGAGCCCAGAGGACCTAAACCAAGACCACCTAGCAGACCTCCTATGATGTCTCCCCTATCATCCCCTCTACTTCCACTGTTACTAGCTGCTGTTATAGCAGAGATTGCATTATTGACAGAGCTAGTCACATCATCCTCTGTGTCATCCAGTAGAGAAGAGAGGGGCAGGTGGGGCTGCTGCTGAGGGTGGTGGTGCTGGCTGTGGCTCTGTGAGTGTGGATGCAGTGTTGGGGCCAAGGGTGCCTTTCTCAGAGATGAGCCCGCCATCCCACTTCCACAGGGGGAGGCACCAGAGTAGCATGGAGATGGATTACCTTGAGAACGGTGGTCATCATGGTAGCCTGTGTAACGATTCCGAGAGTAGTCAGTGGGGTATTTACCATCTGCTCTGTCCCTGTCATTTGAATGCCCTCCCCTTCCAGACTGAAACAGACCATCACATCCTAAACCTGATTTTGGTTCTCCTTCCCCCACAATGATAACACCATCCTCTTCCTCTGTTTTCCCATAAATGACCCCCCTATTGCTCTGATAAGTTCCCCCTCCTCCATTACTTTCTCCGCCCCCTCCCCCGACTCTGTCCTCACCATCGGCTCCCGTTTTGCTGCCTCGTTGTTTGGGTCCCCTACCTGGCTTGCCGCAGGTGCCTGAGGCAGCATGGTTGAGAAGAGATGTGCTCTCGCGGAAGGCACGGCCACAGGCGGGACATCGAAAAGGCTTTTCCTCATGTATCTTCTCGTGGCGTGTGAGTGACTCTCTACGATTAAAAGCCCGAGAGCAGGTGGAGCAGCCATAGGGGCGCGCCGATGAGTGCAAAACTCCATGTTGCAAAAGGTGCCCCTTTTTCTTAAAGCCTTTGCCACAATCGGGACAATGGAATATTTTGTCTGGGCTCGGGCAAGAATTGGGTGTGGGCTGCGGGGTGTCTTGGGTCGAATGAGGAAGGCTAGGGTCAGGCTGCAGTTTAATGTGAATGGGGTTTGGGCCAGTAGTGGCAGTATTGCTAGTACCTGCGGCGGTTGGCTCATGCATGCGCAAATGCCGGCGAAGGCTGGAAAGGTGAGGGAAGCTTTTGGCACAGTCCCCACAGCTATAAACGGGCTCTGTGTCTGACTCTGTGGGGTTGGCTTGCATCGAGCTGGGGTTATCAGATTTAGAGTGGTGAGAATCATTAGTGACCAACACTGAGGCAGCGGTGGAGGAGGGAGCGGAGGAGGAGGAGGAAGAAACTACGGATGAGGATGAAGATGATGAAGCGAGAAGCGAGGACGGGACGCCACCCATGCTCGATAGACCAACCCCACTGCCAATTAAAGCTGGTGGCTGACCGTGACCGAGCCCACCATTACTACTCCCACCGGGGTTACTGTGGCTACTGTGGCCTTGGCTGCTGTTGCTATTACTACTGCTATCAGATTTTCTCTGGGGCAAATACCCGGCCATCGCCTTCTTTCTCCTGCTGCTCGTGCCACTGTGACTTCCACCTCCGCCGCTCTCCCCTTTCCCGTCATCCTTTGACAAGGATAAATGGAGCGGCAGGGGGAGGGGCAAGCCCGCCTCCTGCTGCATTAGGGAAGCTATCTGATTTGACGAGAGTACGGGGATGCCCTGGAAGTCAAAGCCACCGAGTGATGAGGGTTGGGGCCCTGGGTGAAGCGGGTGGTGAGGATGAGAATGCGAGTGGTGGTGAGAAAGCGCGTGAGGTGGGAGCTGCTGCTGCTGCGGAGGCACCTGGGCAGTCTGCTGCGGCTGTGCGGTGGGGTGGCTGTGCGAATGGGAGGAATGCAATGCGGGGGGCGGCGCGAGGCTAGTGCTGGGCTCCCCGCCTGTCTGACTTAGACCTATGCCCAAGTGATTATGGGTTCCCTGTTGCACGAGGAATTGCTCTAAGCTCGCGTTGGCAGGCACGCCAGAGAGGAAATACTGGTTTGCGGCTAACATGCAACTAAACTGTTGGTGGAGGCTCCGTGCATCAGACTGGGCCCCGACTAACTGGTGTCCCAGGGAGCTGACTGCACTGCTGCTCGGGGGGTTATTAGAGGTGGCCACAGACGTTGAGGGAGAAGGAGAGGAAGAGGAGGGACCAGGTGATGCTTGGGGGACAGAGAGGCCAGGATGCAGAGGGGGAGGGGGTGGAGGTGCTGATGTTACTAATCCTCCTAAACCCCCAGCACTCCCGCTACTGCTACTTCCCCCAGCAAAGTGCTCAAAGCGGCCTACACCTGGGTGCAACTGCTCCTGTGCTAGTGCTGCCTCAGACGGGTGGAAAGAGCGCAGGAACTGTGGGTAGCCTGACGAATGGCTTGAGCTGCTGCTGCTGCTGCTCATCTTGCTTGACTTTGATCGAGAGCTTTGAGATGAAGAAGGCTGTTGTTGTAAAGGTGGGGGAGGAGGGGCACTCATCTTGGCAAAAATGGAGGCAGAATCAGAAAAGGCGTTACCTCTAGACCCCTGCAGGGGGCCCAAGCCAAGTCCAGAGAGAAGGGCTCCAGAAGACTCAGCCTGCTGCTGCTGCTGCTGCTGGAGTTGATGCTGGTGAAGTTGCACTTGCTGTTGATGCTGTAGTTGTCGATCTAAACCAAGGCCTTTGAACTGGTGGGCCTGGTGCCCACTTAACATCTCTATAATGTCCAAATTATATTTTCCAAATTGGAACATTTCCCACTCACTGGCACATGGGGGTGCAGGGGCCAAACCTACAGCTCTAGGAGTGGCAAAAATAATCCCACCACAGACTGGTGATAGACAAACTTTACTCTCGGGTTGAGTTTATGCTACTTTTTCGGAACTACTTGAACGTCGCCTGAAATCTAAAAATTCCTTAGTCCAGATTGTTTACGTCAAGTGCTGCTACTCCCTCCTGATCATCCGCTGCCCGCACTCTACTTCCAAAACGAGTGGGCTAGCCAGGAAGACGAGTCTATGTTCATAAGCTAAGAGTCTTTTGACAAGTAGACGAGTTCCACCTAATTTCAAAAAAACGCTTAGGATAGCTTTACAAAGAAGCGGTTAAAATGACTTCTTCTTGTCGACTTTGAGTTACAGCGTTGGCATTTTCCTTCATCTAAGCAAGTATCCTCATCCGTTTTCAGCCGAGAAGGTCCTACAGCTGTAAAAACACAATTCAAACAGACATGACAGTCATAGAAGGGACCAGTGCAATAAATGATTAGACTTTACATACTGTCCAATCAGCCGTCAGTTAGAGGCTGATAGGTTTTCAACACAGTTCAAACCACAAATAAATATTTGATATACGGTTCGGAGTATGACTACGCTCCTATTTATTAGACTATTTGCATAACAAATATTTATTGCGATTGTTAGGTGAACAAATTCACATCTCAATAAGTCAATGCATCTTGTGTCATTTCTTTAAATGAACACCTCGACAGCTGGAACACATTCATATCTTATAACAACTTACCGTGATGATATCAGACTTGTTGTTTGAATGCCAATCAGTACGATGGGGGCAAAAAGTTATTTTTGTCATCCTTACTGTTTATACATACATTTTAGTTGTTCATAGAAGGTTCCTGTGCTTAAATTCTGCAAAAACCAGATATTTTGAAGATCAGACAAAGGCAAACACAATGATTCATGGCACTGTTGTAATGACAAACCACATTAAAGAGCACATTTTGACTCACTGCAGGTGTATCTGTGTCTCACTGGTTCTTTTGGACCCGTACCCACACTACTTTCACCGGTGGTACACCAGCTACATTTTACCATTTGTAAAGTCACACTTGTGGAAAACATGACATGTAATTATTACCACAAGAAGGTTCACTGTTTTCCCAGTCTACATTCTGTCTTAACAAAAAAACCACAAAAGCAAATATAAAACCGGGCCCCTGCCGACTTTGAGTCATTAAAATACCGCTTCTCTTAACTATAATCTGTGATTCAAATAACATACAGTCAAAAGACCTGATGAGGACAAGCTGTCCTGCAGTGTGGCTTTGTGTTTATTTTAAACATGTTTTTGTGGCTTTGACGGTTTTAGTACTACACAGTGTTTGCCCACTGGGTGTGTAAAACATTTTGACATCATGATGTTAGACACTAAACACTTTCACAAGTTAAAATTATTATTCAGACCCAATTGATATTTTTCTGCTTTACCTTACACGGGGACATTGTCAGTCCCTTATCCGGGTTTTCGGTGACAGCGTGAAAACATTCATTAGTCATTAGAGGGACAGCAAATGCAGGTCAACCTGTCCTGCAAGAAAATGTTAATTATTTTCATTTGATCTTTAGGGTTAGAATTCTTTTGGAACCCAAAAGTGCATCATTTGCTTTTGGGCTTTTACTTCTTTAAATGTGTTTGATATTGCTGGTACTTTAAGTTTTAAAATACTTACATTCACATTAAACATTGATCAGTTTCATTGTCATTGTAAAATCAGTTCACATGTGGATTTTCTTTTGTTTCATGGCTATCTTTATGGGCATTCTTGCACTCCCTCAACATAACAGGGATAATTACAGCGCCATGTGCTATGTATTACCTTAGGTCAAGAGGATGTCTGAACAGCAGACGTCAAGTCAAGCCATTCAAATTGCTCATACCTCCTCTAATTACAGTTCATCATCTATGTTGGTGGATGTTCATAAATAAATAAATAAATATATATATCATGTTACAGCATCATGCAGTATCTGTTCAGGGTGTAAACTTAAATGCTTGTGCTTATAGGTGATCAAAAAAAA
>JAFBJT010111830.1:26971-31971 GCA_016785325.1 Chascanopsetta lugubris
AACACACACACACACACACACACACACACACACACACACACACACACACACACACACGACTGTAGTGTGGTGTGTGTTGGCTGTTCTCTCCTGCGACACGATGGACATTGGTGTGACAAATGACCCCTGGTTTGCTGTCACCGCGCGCGCACACACACACACACACACACACACACACACACAGTTGTAGCAAGTTCTCCAGAATATTGTCTTATTATGATGAAATATAAATATTTTTGAATGTTTACTATATTAACATAAACAAGTGAAGTTGGTTTCTTATGGGTTCGTGACTCAGAGGTGAATGGAACGATTTTTTCTTGCTCAGTTTTGTTTTAAAGTATTTTTTTCATCTATATTTTATTGTAAGGTTTTCATTAAGATGTGTGCAAAACAGACCAAGAGAAAGGAAACTTACAAAGACAAGAAGTTTAATTCTTTTTTTCATGTCTTTCTTCCCCTGTTGCTATTCTTGACATGACCACAGGGAGGCAGTGTGGCCACAGTCAGCACTCACACCAGAGTGACAGAGGAGCATCACTCTACCATGGAGCTCTGCAGTGTAGGAGCCTCAGAGACACCGTCACAGGTAATGTATTAAAGGTCAAGTGTGTACAATTCAAGGGGCATTTATCTCCGAAATACAAATAAAAATCATTTCACTGATGTTTCCATGAGTGTTTAATCACCTGAACGGACAAATAGTTGTTTTCATTAGAATGAGCCCTTTCAAGGAGCAGATCCTCTCTCCAGATGCCACCATGTTGCACCATCAAGTTTATACAGTAGCCCAGAATGGACAAATTAAACACCCTTTGAGTTTCACTGATAACTGGAGGCCACCATAGGTTCTCCAACAGGTTTGGAAGGATGAGATATTGGTGATTTGGCTGCAACATGAAACCTTCGATGTTACTAAACCCTGCGCAGTGTACCTTTAATAAGGATCTGAGGGGCGTCTGCCATAAAGTGTGTTTTTGTTTTTTGTTTTTTTTACTGAGATGAAGCTTTTGTTCGAATGTAAAGGTTTTAGGATTATACAGAGGGTTTGACTGAAAGTGTCTCTGCAGGGCCGTACACCACGCTGAGTATGGAGATCACAGGGGCCACACGGGGGCCACACGGGGGCCACACGGGGGCCACACAGGAGCAGACATGACACCGCCTGGTTTGAACACCCGAGAGAGTGTGACCCAAAAAAGCCCGGAACAGCCCAAAGTGAGTAGAACATGTTACATATTTATCTTTTCCAAAAGTCTGTCGGATGTGTTTACCTCCGAAAAGTGACTGAAGCACAAAGAGTTGTTGCGCACAGTCTGTGCAGGCGAGCATGTGTGGAAAAGACACTCCCCCTCTGCTCCAGACTTCAGATGACAGGGATGAGACCGGTCCTCGGTGCAATAAAGTTAATGGCAGCAATCTCATATTTCACCTGAGTTCAGCCTCCGTCTGTCTGAGCAGCATAGAGTTATTGTCTTCTGACTGGAGACAAATGGAGGCCTCCGGTCACACACACACACACACACACACACACACACACACAGCTCACTGAGCCATAGGGCCGAGCACTTCATCAGAGCTGCTCACTGAGGCCAGAGAGAGAGAAAACTGAACCTGCTCTCAGTTCGGTGTCAGGTGGTTTGATGGATCACTTCCTGTTTCTCTTTCCATCAGTAACAGACTGAATAACTGTCTGACATGTGCTGCTGCTGCTGCTGCTGCTGCTGCTGCTGCTGCTGCTGCTGCTGCGGGTCTGATCCACACTATTAGTAGATCTTTATCTATGGAGGACACACACCTCTCTGTGTCCTTCATCATAATTCCCATCACTGCTGCATCGTTTTTTACCACTAGATGGCGGCATAGCATTATAGTTTATTATACACATGGCGCTACGCTGTGGACAGACATAAGAGTACGTATCTTGCTGCAACATATAGTTATTATGATAATATAATATTGATGATATATATTTTTTAATGCAATTTAAAAAAATGTTTTGACTCCAACAATTCAATGTTCCATTTTGTCTTAGTTTCTCATGGAGGCATCAGTTGTGTGTGAGAGGATGTGAGACTTTATTCTTGTTATATTCCAATTACTTTAATTAATTGTGCACATTTGCATGATTTTAGTTTTGATGTTTGTAACTGAAGGCACCAGGTTTAGTTCAGTGTCCAGACAAATAATCCTGCCTCTCATTTTCCATTTCCTATGTCTGACTGCATGTTCACACGTTCACCAGAGGGTGGCGCTACTGTCCTGACAAATGTTTGTTGTTGAGAGAGCTGATCTCTCTTGAGCTGACAGTTTCAAAACTAGAGATCTTTACACTCAAATAATAAAAATCATATATCTTAAATTAGGGATATGGTTTAAAAAAAAAAAGACATGATCCAAATAATATAATATAACATAATATACAATAACCCAGACAATAAACTGTTGAACAGATGAATGAATAAAAGAAGGACATAAGTGGCTGTTTTTAACTGTTTATATAAAAAGTATATTCTTTAGTTTCAGTGACATCTAATGGTTAAAGTTGCATGTTGCAGCTGACACGCCCTTTTCTCTCCAAACACACAGTAAAACCTGTATCTTCAGTCATCGTTTCAGCTCCAGTGGTGTTTTGTTTCTCCATATTGGGCTACTATCAAAACATGGCCGCCTCCACGGGCAAACACAATGGTGACTCTACATCCATAGAACACCAGCATGAGGATTTCATATTCCATTTCTACCAATAGCTAAAGCGGTAAATCTTACACACTGCACCTTTAAATCCACACAATAACTGGCATTGACAGGATCAATGAACAATGTCAAAGCACAAAAAAATGACTTTATAATACATTCTATTCTATTTAATGTTGACTTATATATAATAATGTTTCTCTTACAGCCCTTTATAACTTAATGATCATGTTTTTATTTTTGTATATGTATTGATACGTGTGTAATTGTATTATTGAACACACTTCCTCTCTCTCTTAATTAATCATCATAATTATAAAAGCCTGTAAGTGGGCTTAATGTGTGACAGTGTCCATATGTGCTGTGTCTCTGACACACACACACACACACACACACACACACACACACACACACACACACACACACACACACACACACACACACACACACACACACAATAAAGCTGCCATCTGGTGTCCAGAGGCTCAGCAGACTCGTGTGCAGATGATTTCTTAGTTTTACTTCAGCCACTGATCACTGTAGCACTGCGTGTGTGTGTGTGTGTGTGTGTGTGTGTGTGTGTGTGTGTGTGTGTTATGTTCCATGTTCCAGTGCCTCCTCCTTTAATCCAGTTTTGTATGTATTCAGACATAAGAACATGTTCAGTCTTGTGCGTGAGGTTGTAGAGTCTCGGTGGGACTTGGTGTGTCCTGCTGGTCGGGAGCTGTCCGAGGTGCTGACTCACTCTGAGGCCCAGCACTTGTCCTTCTTTCTTCCTTTCTTTCTTTTCTTTTTTCTTTCTTTCACTTTATTTATTCATTTGAACAATGCATCACGTGTTTCTTCATATTATCATTGTTTCATTCTCTCTGTATCTTCTTTGTATCTGTGTTTCTTCCTGCCTCTCTCCCTTTTCCTTCAGTCATTATTTGTATACTTTATTTCTCTGTCTCTCCCACTTTCTTTTCTTTATTCTTTGATCCCTTTCCTCCCTTCGTTCCTTCCTTTTGCTTTTTAACCATTTTCTCACCATTTTCCGGAACCATCATCTCCACCATCCCCTTTTTTTCCCTTTTCTCAGAATAATACAGAGCCATCCTTTTCTGAATTCCATATTCTTCCCTTCACTCCTTCCATCGGCACGATAGAAGGAGTGAAATGTTTTTTAAATTTTTTTTAAAGGTAGGCATTACCTTTATAAAAAAATAGTAATAATAAAAAATTTAAAAAAAAAACATTTTTACACTATTTATGTGGAACTGTCGCTGCCACCACCACCTCCTATCCAGAACAGGGTTTGGGGGAATATGGACCAGAATAATGCACAGCCATCAGTTTCTTCATTTATTATTTATACCTTCCTTCCTTCCCTCCTTCCTTCCTTCCTTCCTTCCCCCCTCCTTCCCATGTACTGTAGTGTTCACAGTCTGTATTTGGAGCCATCACCTCCACCATTTTAGCCATGACAACACAAACCCTGCCTCATCATCACCTCATGTCTGTCACTCTCCTCCTCCTCCTCCTCCTTGTCCTTCCATTAAAGGAGCTTAGATTGGAAATACACCTGCTCGTTTTAAAGCATCGCTCCTGTAGTGGAGGAAGATGAGGAGGAGGAGGAGGGAGGAGGAGGGGGAGGGGGAGGGAGGAGGGGGGAGGAGGAGGAGCAGGCCTCTTTAAAACGAGCTGATTGCGACGTCAGCGCCGTTTCAGGCGCGTGGCTCTGGAGCATCCAATGGCGTGAGGAGGCTTTAGTCAGCCCCTCTGTGACAGGAGGAGATCCCTCCGCTCCACGCACAGGGGTTAGAGCTGCACGAGCCTCACCGCCGCACCACCACGAGCACCGACACTCGCGCGCACTCACTCACTCCGAGCCATTACAGCAGCATTAACCACCACAACAACAACAACAACAACAACAACAGCAACTACCCAGGGTTCGAACCCGCGTCTGTGCAGCAGCAGCAGCAGCAGCAGCAGCAGCATCATCTCCATCATGTCTGTAGCGGGGCTCAAGAAGCAGTTCCACAAAGCCACTCAGGTAAGAGGAGGCGCGTCTTTACATCGATGGGTTCGTCTTCAGCGCTTGACTGTATGTATCTGTATTGTCTCCAGACCACCCTCGTGTGTTCTCCCCATCACCTCTGATCCACGCGCATCCACGCGCATCCACGCTGCAGTGTGCGCGCCGCAGCATTGCACCAATTTTTACACACGCACCCCGCAGCCCGAGCGCCGCTTATGTGGAGCATGACGGGCAGTGGATGCAGATGGGGGACCCTCTGTAGTGGTGACTGGGGGGGGTG
>JAFBJT010111830.1:36971-50444 GCA_016785325.1 Chascanopsetta lugubris
CGAACCTGTGAATATGCAGATTGGAGCAGATGGAGCCACGTGTCACTAGGTGCTAATTAGCCGTGCAGCTTCAGTCTGAGGTGAAGTGAACATCAGCTGACTCCTTATCACTCTGTGTGTGTGTGTGTGTGTGTGTGTGTGTGTGTGTGTGTGTGTGTGAACAGTAGCTCACAGCTTCTCCGCATTACAACAATTTATTGGCTCTTGTGAGAGAAAAGGCAGAACAGCGAGGAGTGGCCTGGGTTTTATGAGATTCTCACACACACACACACACACGCACACACGCACACACACACACATGCATACACACATGCATAGGCGCTCACACACAACCTCAGTTTCACCTCCTCACTCACATCACTGAGTAATTTATGTCACACGTCCACAACCATTGTTTTCCTTGACAGAAGGCATCTCTCTCTCGCTCTCTCTCTCTCTCTCTCTCTCTCCCTCTCCCTCTCCCTCTCCCTCTCCCTCTCACTCTCGCTCTCTCTCTCTCCCTCTCTCTCTCCCTCCCCCCCCTCTCTCTCTCCGTCTCTCTCCCTCTCATCCAAGGACACTGGCACATGAATAAATCTGCCATTTAAAAAAACAGGCGATAAAGCAGAAGGCGTGAAGGGTAAAACGGAGCGGCTGCAGTGCAAACTGATGTTTAGAATGTCTTTGTTCATGAGCCCTGTGATCCATAACTACTTTTTTCAGTTATTGAAATACTCACTGTTTCCATGGTGACAGCGTAGTGAGTGTTAGCGATGATAAAATGTGGGGTGTTACTTCACTGAAGCTCATGGAAGCTGTTTTCACTTCTCTCAGTCACTGAAGCTGCTGCTGTGTTTCTCTTTCCTTTGGTGAGGGGGCGGAGACAACTGTGTAAGTGATGATGATTGGCTGAGGTAGAGTCACATTTCATGGTGAGCCAATCAGAGGCAGAGGTGGGCGGGTGCTCTCTTACACGAGCACAAACACACACAGGCAGTCACACATCATGAAGGTCGGGCTTTTACACAGGAAGTAGAAAAGTGACTTTTCCCTCATTAAGCTAAAAAAGTAAGAAGGTGCGAGTCACTTCCTGTCAGCTGACCGATGATACAACCACAGTCGGGATATTTGGAGAAAGTCGATTCTTGTAGCTTAAACTCTAAATCGTTGGCATTAAAAGGAGGCATCCCCCCCCCCCCCCAAAAAAAAAGAATTGCATAATGCACCTTTAAGCTGTTTCCCCCTCAGGAGACGGTTGCTCCCTTATTACATCACACGTCAGATTCACCTGACAGTCAAATGAGTCAGAGAGAGAGCGAGAGAGAGAGAGAGAGAGAGAGAGCGAGCAGATGCTTCTTACATGATGCTTCGTGCCTGTGGAGAGTCGTGTGTGGTGTGTGTGTGTGTGTGTGTGTGCGCGTGTCCCTCTCTGCAGCTGATGGTGTGTGTGCATGTGAGCATAACGTGATGGGAATTCGTATTTGGGGCAGTAACGTGCACATCACTCATGATTCAGAGGGAGAGTGAAAGGCTCTGTACGCTGCTGCTGCACATTTGAAAACATCGGCTATATCTATTCGAAGGCTGCAAAGTGTGTGTTTTATCTGAATGGGGCGGGTGTGTGCTGGCAGCAGGAAGACAGGAGTGTGTTGGGTGAGAGAGAGAGAGAGAGAGAGAGAGAGAGAGAGATGATGGAGAGAAGCTGCAGAAGTGAGGCAGAGGCAGGAAACAGAGAGAGGAGTCCTGGGGGAGTTCCTCCTCCAGATAAACTCTGGTTCTTGTGACGGTCAGAGCTGCTGACGCACCTCTTCGTTGCACATCACGTAGAAATGTATCAGCTGAGCTTCACTGCTTCATTTTTGTCTTCGGCTTCAAGTCTGATACTTTGGATTCCAACTTAAAATGGAGGCTGTTTTAAATTTTGTAACTTCAGTCGAGTTTTATTTGTATTTTTTCACAGACGATCCAGTGTCAGAGACCTGGTGTATACACTCAGTTATATTGTCAGCTGAAAGAAACATCTGCATGCTAAAATCCATTGTAGCAGCGTTTTAACCATAATACATGATGTTAATCTGAGATATTAATTGTAAAATCTAATCACAAGTATTGATGTGATGCAGTCATTCCACATGGGTTTTTCTACTCCCGATATTTCAAGGCTGTTCCGATTAAATCTCCTGATGTATTTGTTTCTATAATATCTCATTCCTGCCGCCGGACATTGTTTATCATCGTGCTCTGTGTGTTACTGTTGTCAGGGTAAATCACACACCTCACTGAGTGCACTCTGTAAGTGCCATGGCTCAGTGGCCATGTTTGAATGTGTCGGATGTATAGAAATCAATATGGTCGCTGCTCTTAGAACAGATGCTGGTCCCCGGGGGTTAGACCTCACATCAGTTATTACCTGTTCGAAATCAGCCTCTCTGCTGTTTCGACATTTCATGTATATAACGTGTGCTGAGGACAGAGCTGGCTCTTGGCATAGGCCAGATAGGGCGCCACCTGCTGGAGGGGGGTGGTGCTGCAAGCTGTGAAAGAAGTATGAATAATTGTAATGATTGACTAAGTAACACGTAAGAGGGACTGACTTTGAGTTTAAGCTGCACTGCAACTTTTATATTCTGTTTTTTATTATATTGCGTTATTTTGTATTGTTTGAACGTAGCACCCTATTATTACTATTCATATTATGAATATGCAATGTACAGTTATTCACTGTGGGAGCTGTCAGATTTTTCTACATATTTACACAAAACCTGAACTGGTTTTATTTTTACCATTTCGTTTAATTTTTTTATTTTTATTGTTATTTATGTTATTTTTGTGTGTGTTTGTTTGTGTGTTGGTGTGTTTGAGCAACAGTGGTGTGTGCATGTAGAGTAGCGGGGGGGCGGGGGTGGCTATCTCGCCTCGGGCACCAAAATGGCTGGAGCCGGCTCTGCTTTAGGAGCACCACGAATGTAAACAAAGCCGTGACACCGTCGCCTCTCTTTGTATCCGGATCTGTGTGCTTGTCCTGGCTTGGGCGCTATATTTCATCAGCGCTATGCTGTTGTCATGGCGACGGTGAGAGTGTATTTCTCTCAGCGCGCCATCGCTCCTGTATTGTGTAGTCAGCCTTGGTTCTCCATGAGGTTTCCCTGCGTGTGTGCTGAATACTAACACCGGTCTGATCCCTCGTCCCGTGCGCTGCATTCACATCAGTCTGCTGGGAAACATCAGAAATCTCATCTCATCTCGTAGTTAGGAGGCGAGTCATGAAGTGTCCGGGGACTTTTTTTAATTTTTTTAATTTTTTCCTTCCCTCCGCCTCTCTCCATTTAGATTGAATTCTAAAATCCACGTGTGGGCACATGCAGACCTCTTCACTGCGTGCATGTGAGTGAGTGGGCACTGATGCAGATAGGTGCATGTCGGAGGGGGCTCAGTGGACGCGGCGGACGCCCGCAGGGCCGTGGGGCAGCAGATTGTGAGTGGGTGACTCATGCAGCCTGGATCCTCACTGGGCCGTGTACTGCAGTGCAGCGTAAGAGCGATCCAGCTGGGAGATAACAGATGGGGCGGGAGGGACAAAAAAGAAAGAGGCGAGTGAGGGAGGCATGAAAAGAGATGAAAAGAAGGGGAGGGGGGGGGCAGGTAGAGGGAGTGGCAGAGAGATGAGGGAGAAGAGAGATAGGATGGAAAGAGGAGGAGGAGGAGGAGGAGGAGGAGGAGGGAGAGGGAAGAGTGGGTGGATCTGCAGGGATTTCATTTCTGAAAAAAAACTCCTGGAGAAAATCCTGAATTTTGAGAGTTGGACTTTGTACTGAGACAATCTGTCTGTTTCTTACAGCTAATTCTATTTTTAATGGGTTTTTTATGAAGTGTGGAAAGAGGCTCAGACTGTGTGGGGGCCTTCAAATGAAATGAATGCTGCAAATCAGTAATCATTGAATATGTGGCACTTTATTTTGAAAAGGATTTGGATATCACCTCTGACCCTTCGGTAATTATGATGATGATCATTTATATGTCGTTTTATTGGAATTGTGAACTCAAAGACACGTAGAGTGACACCTAAAAGAAAACCTACTAACAACAACACACACGTTATATAAAACATAACACTCAAACATGGAGAGCTGCATAGCAAGTATATGTTTATTTGTTACTTTGCTATTTGCTGAGTCACAGTGACTCAATTTCTGAAGCATCACGTTTGGCCTTTAAAGGTTCAGTGTGTGGGGTTAAGTGATGAAGTTGCAGGTAACATGAGGGTGGTGAAAACAATATACTCAATATAAATCTAGTTCTTTTATATATATATATATATATATATATATATATATATATATATCTGCCAAAAGCAATGGAAATGATTATTTTTTTAAATGATTATCATCATTACCATTTTAGTTATATAAATTGCTGAGTCACTGTGGCCTATTTTCACGCTGACCCGACAGCCTCACATAGCTCCTCCCCCTGTATGTTACAGCCTGCGTCCTGACATTTGTCCTCTAGTATGAATCATATCGCCTTTAGGGAAATTCCTCTCCGCTGCCTCTGACGTCCCGCTTCGCGTCGGCCGCGTTCTCCTGCGTCACGAGACCAAACCACGTCACGGACGGACCTTGTCCTTGTCCCTCGAACCTGGAACGGATCATCGGCACTGCAGCAAAAACAGTGATGCTGCGCTGGATCGGGTCCAGCAGATAGAACCTGCAGCAGTGATCCTCTCCTTTAGGCCCCTCCCCCTCTGAGCCTCCATCACTCACCTCCTCTGCTTCGAATGTCACCTCCTCAGAAGAGAGGTTTCTCCACAGTGGAGCCTTTGATTCAGAGACGCCTCCCACCAGGAGACTCCGCCCCCCCCCCGCCTCCTCTCCGTCCTCTGCTCGGTCTTGTTAAACACACACACATTTTATTTCTTGACGTGTGCAAACAGCAGAGGTTCCTCAGGTATTTGATTCCTGGCGACTTCTTCCTCACTCAGCTTCTCAAACAGTGGACTCTTTGACTGGCTCTGGCATGTTGTGACCCATATGTTCAGGCTGCAGCCACAGTTTTCCACCAGTGGCCATTAGAACATGTCACTTGGCTCCTCCCCCCCCCCCAACAATCATTATCACTCATTTCTCTGACAGTGTAAAACTGAACAACAATGAGTTTGTGAGATCTCCGGAGCTGAGGTGTAAGTATGACTGAGAATGGACTGTTCGTCTTGATGAATCAAACAGATTGATAATGAAAATGAAATAAAATATCATCATTTCCATCATAGGGGAAGTTGTACTGACGATGATGATTCTACTACTATAATAATGATAATAACAATTTTCTTCATAATTTTATATATATATTTGTTTATATGTACACATACACATATAAATGTTGTTCATGTTATATGTTAGTATCTATATGCTCATACACATTCAGAAGACATATACACATACACACCTTTATATCCACAAAACATAAACAAATACACGAAACACAATGCAATCATCATCATCATCATCATCATCATCATCATCATCATCATCATATGTACACCTCCTTCATGTTTCACATTAGCAGATCACCCATAAGAACATGAATTCTGTAGGTGTGATGAACAGTCCGGTCTGACAGGAGGTGGAGATGTGGGCTGCAGAGTTCCTGCTGCTCTGACGTCACTTATTTTTCTGGAGGTTAATGAGAGAGAGGGAGACAAACTGTACCGCCTCTATTCTTGGCTCGTCTGTCGGCACATTCTGAAAATGGACACTGATGAAACACGTCCTCATTCAGCTCAGAATGAGACGTGAGTCAACCGCGTTCAGTCTGAAAAGGAGGGTCGAGGATAGAGACCGTAGGTGTGTGTGCGTGTGTGTGTGCGTGTGTGCGTGTGTGTGCGCGTGTGTGTGTGTGTGGGTTTCTCTTCCTCTGTGTACTTTCCCTCCTCTCTGAACATCAGTATTCAGGCCGTGGTTGATGTTTTATTCAGGGCTGGTGGATTTTACATTCTGGGCATCGAGCACTGCAGGAGAGACGGGCGATGGCTCTCGGCCTGAACAGGAACATTCTCTCGACCTGTGTGGAGCGTTTAGAAAAAGCTTTTCTTTCCTTTCTCTCTTTGTTTGTTGTTTTCATTTTCATTTTCAACGCTGCTTTTGAAAATACAGATGCTTATTGCATACGTACATTTAAAGGTTTAGATGAGCCTATTTTCATTTTTATAAACATAAATGAAAAATGAAATGAATCTGCTCAGTTCCGATCTTGTTGTTATGAGTGTGTAACCATCTATGATCATGTGCCTTTTGTTTTTCTCGACATTAGAATGAGCCCTTTCTGTGTATATCAGGAGTGGGTCCTCCCAATGGAGGCCGCCATGTTTTTACCATAGCCCAGAATGGACAAGCTAATGCTAGCTGAAGGCTACCATGGCTTCTGGGAAGGGAAGGGCGGGGTTCAGCTGCGACGTGCACATTCACCTGCAGATCTCACTCAATCCTGCACACTGTGCCTTTAAAGGTGGAGTCTGACTGTTTCACGAAACTCCTCTCATCTTACATCTGAAATGTCCGTCAGAAAAGCACAACCTGGTGTCTGTGGTCTTTTCAGCACCGTCGTAAACACGACTCATGGTGTGATCCAGACCGAGCTCCACGATTGGCTGGTTAATCTGTCACCTGACCTGACCCGCCCGCCCGTGTGACCAGAGAAACGTACACAGCCGAAGCAGCGAGGTTAGCTCAGTGTTAGCGTGTCGTCCAGTCACATGAGGTAATCAACAGAGCTGTCCTCCCAGCGCTGTCTCCTCCACGTGGCTCGGAGCTCTGGTCAGATAGTGAGCGCTGTTTAACGTGTCGTTGTGCGAGAGTGACGTTCACTAGAAGTGGGGGAGTCACATTGTTGTGTTTGTTTCAAGTGACGCCCGCTGGACTGAAACAGACAGGAGTTAGCGCACAGGTCTGACTTCATGTTGTGAATCAGCACGTTATTCCTGCAGCAAGAAAAACTGGTATTGATGAGACCAAATGACACCATTATACTCACACACACACACACACACACACACACACACACACACACACACACACACACACACTATCCATTCATCACAGTCCAGATCTATAACTCAGACGTCCACAGCATTGGGTCCATGCCCTGAGTGGGTGAATGGTTTCACTTATAGATTTCAGGCCCGTGGACGTAATGAAGAGCGATTGAAGATGATTGACAGATGTGGACGTGTTCACTGCCCCGGAGACAGTGCATTCACTCAGAGGTCAAGGGTTAGAGGTCACCGAGGTCATGAACTGAGTCACTCAAGACACCCGCATCTTCAGTCCAGTAATAGCAATAGCTCATATGGTTTCCACCCAGACATTTAAAGGCGCAGTGTGTAAGATTAGGTGACCTCTCGAGGTGAAGCTGCGTGTTGTATCCGTCACCTCACCCTCACCCCTCTGAAGATGCAGGAGAACCTATGGTAGATTTCAGTCAACAGATGTTAAATACGTTCACTTTTACCACTGTAACAACATGGCGGCCCCCATAGAGAGGACCCTCTCCCCAATCTTTCATGGGCTCATTTTAGGGTAATGGAAAAAAAATGAAACATTTACCTGATTACAAATTCATGAAGGTCAGTATGTAACTGTTTTGTACTATTTTTTTTTTTTAGAAGTGACAAAAATGACCCAAATCTTACACACTGCACCTTTACGGTCAAAATGATTGCGCTTTTATTTTTGACGCCCCTTTCATTCCTTTGAGGTCAGCTCGCTCAGAGACGTATCGGAGGGAGGATGGAAAGAGAGAGGTGGAAAAAAGCAGGGGGAGATTACACCAGGAAGTAATGGAGTTAATTGGAGTGAAGAGGAGGATGCTGGGAACAAAAGGAGCAGGGGAGAGAGGGAGAGAGAGAGAGAGAGAGAGAGAGAGAGAGGAGGCAGCTGCAGCAGCTCCTAATTCTAACGTGTGAAGGGGCAGTAATGAGGGGGGGGGCGGGGGGGGCAGGACGTGCACCACTGTGTTTACACGTCTGGTTGAAGAGGGTGTCGATGCTCGGCTCCTCTCAGAGCCGACGTCACCGCGCTTCCGAAACAACACGTCATTCCGTCCGAGCGGTGGACACCCACTGTACGCCCCCCGCCGCGGCGCGCACGCCCCGACCTCGCCACCGACCGCAGAGCCGAGCGAGACGGGGTGGTTTGTCAGGGATTATACTCAGATTAATCTGAGCGCAGTGACTTTGCATTATATCAGCGTGAGTGTGTGTGAGTGTGTGTGTGTGTGTGTGTGTGTGTGTGTGTGGGAGCATTAATCTGTGAAACGTGCAGCGTGTCCCGGCTCAGACAAGCAAATGTACAAGTAATGGAGTTAATTGGAGTGAAGAGGAGGATGCTGGGAACAAAAGGAGCAGGGGAGAGAGAGAGAGAGAGAGAGAGAGAGAGAGAGAGAGAGAGAGAGCGAGAGGCAGAGAGAGAGAGAGAGAGAGAGGAGGCAGCTGCAGCAGCTCCTAATTCTAACGTGTGAAGGGGCAGTAATGAGGGGGGGGGGGGGGGGGGCAGGACGTGCACCACTGTGTTTACACGTCTGGTTGAAGAGGGTGTCGATGCTCGGCTCCTCTCAGAGCCGACGTCACCGCGCCTCCGAAACAACACGTCATTCCGTCCGAGCGGTGGACACCCACTGTACGCCCCCCGCCGCGGCGCGCACGCCCCGACCTCGCCACCGACCGCAGAGCCGAGCGAGACGGGGTGGTTTGTCAGGGATTATACTCAGATTAATCTGAGCGCAGTGACTTTGCATTATATCAGCGTGAGTGTGTGTGAGTGTGTGTGTGTGTGTGTGTGTGTGTGTGTGTGGGAGCATTAATCTGTGAAACGTGCAGCGTGTCCCGGCTCAGACAAGCAAATGTACCTTGGGCAGGGTTAGAGGTTATTGTGACTCTGCTTTGCTGCGTTTTTCTTTTCATTTGATTGAGTGTTTTTCATCTCTTTCATCTCTTTGTGCTGAGGTGCCGTTTTCAAAGTCTCCCTTAAAGGTGCAGTGTGTAGGGTGTAGTGTTTGAGATTGTGTCGCTGCAGCTTAATATCCCCCCTCGGCCTCCACTTATAATTAGAACTTCATCATGCTTAATTTGTCCATTGTGGGCTCCTGTAGATACACGGTGGCGCAACATGGCGGCCTCCATAGAGAGGACCTGCTCCTGATGTCGATATAAAGGGTAACGAAAACAACCATTTGTAATATTTGGTGAGTACATTGACATGTGAACATTTAGTTGAATGACTTTATCTTCCTCTTCTTCTAGAAATGGAGATTATTTCTAAATCGTACGCACTGGACCTTTAACCTTCAATTTCACCCTTTATATTAGATTCTAAAAAGCCAGTCATTATGGCGCCATGACCATATCCAGAGGAAACACAGAGGGTAAAAGCTCTGCACAGGTGTGACTTTCTAATTATTCTGCGTTTGAATATGCAGAGATGAGTCACGATCAGACATTATCTTCTCACGGTTTCATCTTAATGTTTATGTGTTTGATTTTAATTAGTCATTCAATTAAGATGCTGCTCAGTGTAAACAAGCCTCTCCTCTCGTCGTCTTGAGTCGAGGCACTTGATGTGACAGACACACACGCACGAACACGCAGGCACACACACACACACACATACACACACACACACACACACACACACACACGCACACATGCACAGTATTGATGAAGTAAAGCCTTTTTCATCAGAAGGAGGTGTGAACATTGGAGGTGTATTTATTTTCATAGACATAAGGAACTCGACCAGAAGAAGAAACTACATGTTGTTGTTGGTGTTGTTTGACAAGTTAAAGGTCCAGTGTGTAAGATACAGGTGGAATGACATCTATTTCCATTGGCTTATAATACAATATCTTTATTGATTTGTTTGTTAATTTGTTTATTTATTCATCATTTCAGGTTTTCTTTTGTATTTTCACCTGAATATAAGACTCTTTGTTTGCTTTTTACATAAACATTTGTTTACATAAGTAGTGAATCCTCTCTATGGCGACCACCATGTTTGTACAGGAGCCCAGAATGGACACACTCCACTCTCGTTGACTTTTGAGCTGAGGTGAAGTGAGGGGGTCACTCAGCTCGACAACATGCAAATTCACCACTAAATGTCAGCGAACCCTTCACCCTGCACCTTTAAATAACGTACGTGTTCAGTGGCGGACATGGCGTCGGTGCTCGTCCTCACCGTCCCTGACACCAGGTCCTGTCTCGTGTCCCCTGCTGCTGCTGCTGCTGCTGCTGCGGCTGCTGCTGCTGCTGCTGCTGCGGCTGTGACCTTGTTTATGGAGCAGACATCTCATCTCCAGGCCCCAGTCAATGGAACTCGGCACAACATCACAGACAAGGAGGCTTTTCCACCCCTCCTCTCTTGAAATGGCTGGTGTCGGACACTGGGACGTGTCGGTGTTATTGTTATTGTTCCTCCGGCTGCGCTGTGATGGAGAGTGTGCGTCTGTGCTCAGACACAGTGGAATCTCTCCTCTCTGGCTGGTATCGATTGGAGTCTGAATGCTCGGCTGACTCCTTTCTCCCAGGTTCCATTAATATTGTGCTGCTGCTGCGCCGCGCTTGTGCTCGGAGTTCAGAGTCAAACTTATTTATCTTCATTGGCCGTGATAATGAGTTTGTGTGTGTGTGTGTGTGGTGTGTCCTGCGCTCTCACTGACCACAGGCTCCGTCCGTGTAGATTATGACAGGATCTTGTTCCATGTGATGAGGCAGCATCCGTTTGCCTGCAGGCGACACTCTGTCCTCGCTCTCTGTCACCGCGACTCTCCTGCTGCACCTGCAGGTCCTCACACACACCTCCATCATCTCCCTCTCTACTTTAGTCAGGCTTTTATCCATGAATGTATTCCTGTTGTGTTTATCTTCAGTGCACGATGACACGCGACTGACCATTAACACGATCGTGTTTCCGCCGTCCCTGCTGTTGCGATAACTGGACACAGTGTCAGAGGTGGAACCCTCATTCTCCTGAGTCAGTCCCCAGAGACTCCCATGTTAAAATGCTCAACTTTAGAGGTGAATGAAATGAGTTGAAAGCCTGGTACAAACCACGCTTTTGGTTCGAACTTTATTCTTTTTCTCTGTCGAGGTTTGAAATTGTGTGTAATGAAGGGCCCGTCCTCCTGAGTGACATCTGGGCTGTCCTGGCGCATTCTGCGGATGCGGTGACAGCACCATGGGCCCACCCCCTGGATCTACCTGTGCTCCGCCCCTTTCCCCTTCTTTGGTCGAACCAAGAGTTTGGCAAGATGGCTACGAGTGAGCGCTGTGCAGAAACCTATGGGTGACATCACGGACGCCACGTCCATCTTTAGAACTGCCTATGTCCAACTGTTAAATGTGTCTGGTTACTTCATTAACCTCAAATAACAGATTTACACATCCACAGCCAACGCAGAACTAAATGATTGCAGTACCGCCTTTTGGCCACCACCAGAACTTGGCGCACTTCCAGCATCAGTTTTTATAATTCATCCATGGTTCCCAACATACTGATTTATACCCAGTAGAACAAATGAGATGCCGTGTGAAGGAACGGCTCCACGTGTTACTGAATTCAAATTGAGGCGTTTACCTCAAACGAATTCAACTCTGATCAGTTATTGGAGATGAGTTATTGCCGCGGTGGAGAAAGCAGCCGAACAGTCTGCTCATAGAATGTTCTCCGACCTCCGCCCACAGCGAAGCTTACAGCTCGCATTCATTATACAGCGAGTATCTCAGGAGACGTGCGGTGCGTCAGCCGCATTCACAATCCCATCAAGAAAGCCGGCAGCCATTTTATGAAGACGACCTGACTGTGTCATTTGAGTCCCGGGGGAGAGGGTGAGGGAGGCGCAGGCCTGTGTTGCCTCGCAGGGAAGACCCTCGCTGGGTCGTCCTTCGAGACACGTTTGACCTTTTCCACAAGCTGCTCTCACACACATACAAACACACACATACACACACACCCACACACACACACACACACACACACATACACACACACCCACACACACACACACACACACACATACATATACGCGCGCGGGTGATGCTCGATCTGAGCTGTCACACGCGTAGAGAGTGAACGCAAAAAACATCAGCTGCGGCCGATCACATGATGCAAAGGTTCCATCATTAATCAAAAGTCTGATCTAATAATCAAATGATTTGCTTAAGAAGCAGAAATCAGGACTTATTGATTTGTTATCCTCTGAGTTTAAAGGTGCAGTGTGTAAGGCGAGGTTGCACGTTGTATCCATCAGCCCCCACTCACCCTTCTGAACATGCAGGAGAACCTGTGGTCGACTTGAGTCGCCATTAAAACTCAAAAGATGTTCAATGCGTCCACTTTTACTACTGTAAAAACATGGCGGCCCCCGTGGAGAGGACCCGCTCCCCATGTAAATATACATCAATGGGCTCATTTAAGGGTAATGGAGGAAAAGGAAAACTATTATAAATTCATGAAACTGTCAGTATGTCATTGTTGAGGTGGACAAATCTTCCACACTGCTCCTCCCTCACCTCTAGGCTCCTGTAAAACACAGAGTTACAAAATGGAGACCGGAGAGGACAGCGTCCTGACAGTGGAGAAGGCTCATTGTCAGCCAGTAAATACAACCTGTACATTTAGGTCATTCTATTGTGTAAGTAAAAAACAAAAAAAAACATCTAAATCTTACGCACTGCACCTTTAATTCCCACGAAGTTTAATGGAAAACACTAGTTTGCACAGATGACGGCTGCAGCTGGTTAAACACTCGTTTTTGTGGAATAATAATTTGAAGAATAGATGTTATGAATCTGTGCTTCACAGATACGCACCCACACACACACACGCACACACACACACAAACGCGCACACACACACACACACACACACAGGCGCGTTTTGCTTTAATAGCTATCATCAGTTCTGATCTGCACTGCTTCATTATCCTGGACAACACTGTCATTACGCCCACGCAGATTTAAGAGTTGCTGCTGCTGCTGCTGCTGCTGCTGCTGCTGCTGCTGCTGCTGCTGCTGCTGCTGCTGCTGCTGGGTAAAACAGAATAAATCAAATGTTTCACCTTTCAGTCGGAAAAACAGCCGAGTCGTCCACGAACCTCAGAGCTCAATCATTATCTCCTCACAGACACTGGGAGCTATTTGAAATGGAAATTACCGACTCGTGCAGAGAGGAGGAGGAGGCTGCTTCACGTGTGTGTGTGTGTGTGTGTGTGTGTGTGTGTGTGTGTGTGTGTCTGAATGACTCACTGAAGAGAGAATTATTGTTTTAAGGTCTCATTCCTCTTCATCCTGTGTTGGTGATGAATGAAAATGACAGACTGTCCCTTTAATGACACTGATATTTGAACCTTATTATCTGTTAACGACGGATACTATTCATTATCTTGAAATGCTTTTATTTTGACGACGAGGAAGTGTCAAGTATTCTGTCCCTCTTCACATCT
>JAFBJT010111831.1:0-10000 GCA_016785325.1 Chascanopsetta lugubris
ATAAGAGGCTAATTATACCACTAGCCAAAAGTGTGAATAACTTCCCAGCTATGTGTGGAGCTTATGTTCAGCTAACTGTCCAGTTGTGGACCTAAATGTTAAGCTAATGCCCAGCTGACTGCTCAGGTCACTGTACTGTTCAGGTGTGTGCATGTTACCTGGTAGGAGTTTGGCCAGAAGGTGGAGATAGCGAGCTCAGCCTTCACCCATCCCTCAGTGATGATATCGGAGGCGTTCCACACCGGGTTCCCCTGAGCTCCTCCGTTCACCTGCAGGAGACAAGATTAACACCACATCTTTAATAAAGAAATACTTTAGATTTACAAGGTCTTTAAGATACAGAGAGAGTCAAATATGTCTACTCTATGAACACTTTTTAAAAACGTGACCATTACAATTATCTTATTCAACGTATACTGTCATAATCACACAGTATCTAATCCATCATAATGGCCAAAGTTCAGCACAAAAAGGGAATAGATTAGGTTTGTGTGATTACCTGCCAGTCTGCGACTCACACTACACACACACACACACACACACACACACACACACACGCACACATACATGTGCATGCAAACACACACAATCACATGCCAACACACTCTCAGGCAAAGTTCTTCAGTGACAGCTTCATCCCTCCGTGACAGACGTCTGTTTAGTTCGTTTTCCTGCTGAAGTCTATCACATGCTTCATATTATGTCAATCCATCCTTTTCACTCACTCACTCACACACACACACACACACACACACACCTTGATATAGACATTGAGAGTTCCAGGACTGGCGCCGTCACGGCTGGACAGTGAGTAGAGGAAGTCGATGCAGTGGGTGTCGTTCTCCTTCAGCGTGGGCATGTACAGGTGGGCCTTCTGCCCTGAGGCTCGGCCCGACGCATTCAGCCCCATGAAGGAACCTGCAGACACACACAGGGTGGACAGAGGTAGAATAGGATGATGAAGGTGTTAATTATGTGTCCACGTATGAAAACCTCCTGACGGTTATCTGTGTTGCCAAACAAAACATGCGTGAGCTGGTGAGAAGCAAAACACACTTTACAAATCCAAATCAAGCTTGACAAGGAATCAAATTCTGTGTTGTGATGCATGAAAATGAAGTTTGCTATAAAAAGGATGGGAACGATAAAAGCAACGTTGTTGTGAGTACAAAGATAAAGACAAACAAAGGAGTGGAATCATCGAGGGGGAGATGTGATCGATTCATATCAGAGTTTAAGAGCTGAACAACGTGATGAAGAATGAGAGGAGAATATTCATCGTCATCATCAACTTTGACCCTGCATGTCGAGGACAACTGGGATTTGTCTGAAGGTCTGAGACAGAAATAAATGACACCACAGAAAATAGAATACATGAACAAGTATGAGTTCAGTAGGTGTTTACGTTTGCACATGTCAAATATGGGTCTAGGTGAAGATCCTCAGCAGTGGGGGGCACTCTTTTACATCGAAAACACACACTGAGGCAGCTGGAACACGAAATGAGTTTTACATCAATATAAAACACCCATGGAGTCAATCCTTCAAAGTCTCGTTTCCTGTTCCAGGATTCTTTGATAAGGCGGCCATCTTTGTTGGACTACGTCAACAAAGGGTGCTTCCTTCACCTCTGAGGATGAACACAGCTCATTAATGGTCTGTATTTCATGATTTCAGCCACATGTGAATAAAAAGTGACAAAACCGTCGACGGCCAACATCCTCATACAAACGAACCTTGTCAGACACACGGTTGAGTCCCCAGTGCTACATGCAAACTCCATGTTTGCACTGTCACATACTTGACAGTGCAAACATAGCTTGAAGAGACAGTAGCTCAGCTCAGTAACCTGACTGCAAATAGAGTTTGTGAGATCAAATCTGGGAGTGCAGCAGAGATGGCTGAGCCTCTTCTGCTTCATCATTCAGCTGCAACACCCTGATGATGATGCAATGGAGAGAAGATGGTAAATCATCTGCAGCTCCCTGATTTACCAGAGCTGTGTATGAACATCTTAATGTACCAGCACCCCAGGGGTTCCCCACCAACACAGAAAACACATTTTCACTGTCAACCCAGTGCTTTAAGTGGGCTTTAGTCTCTGCTTTATGGCACAGGACAAAGCTTTTATGGCTCAGCCATTTGGCTGACGTCCATCTGCCGGACTGAGTGATGGGGAGAGAGGAGGAATAGGAAATCAGGCAGGTGTGGCTGTGGCAGCCTCTTTCCCTGCTGCGTGTTTGAATTCATGCAGAATGAAGCAAAGACAAACGTGTGCGAGGGCAACTGAGAATAGTAGGATGCTGCAACTTCACTGAATGAGATTCGTATCCCTCCACGTTCAGATTGTGTTGGGACTGAAGATGCAATTACCTGGAGCAGAGCTGAACACACCATCTAACTCCACCATGTCTGACACCACCACATCAGGGTTCCAAACTCATGTCTGGGTGTCCGCACTCACCCCCGAAGAGCTGGAAACATTCATTTACCACGGTGACATCCTTTGCCTCTGATCAGGAGAAGCTCCTTCACCTCACTCTGATATAATTGCCCTTGGGCAGGGCAGTAACAGGCAGTAACAGGTTAGGATGATACATACATGTTTCGGCATCTGCACTGATAGAGCAGGACACAGTGTGATTGGCTACTACACAATAAAAAACGAAAAAATACATCTGTTGGTTGTATTCACTCATCCAGTCACTTTTGTGCGTTAGGAGAAACTATGGGATGGCTGGATGTCATGGCATTTTGATTTTAAAGGGCAGTGCATTGACTTTTCACACACAATGATCCGCTACACAACTTCCACAAAGATCTCTTCACAAAGTTGTGTGTTGGTTTTAAATAAAGTTCTCTTGCATTGATTTGACATCAGGTCAATGCATTCGTGATGTTTGTAGCAGTTACCATGACAACTCAATAAAGGGTGTGTGTGTGTGTGTGTGTGTGTGTGTGTGTGTGTGGTGTGTGTGTGTATTTGTATGTCGTTTTCTGTGTCGAGGTGAACGCAAGGTGCAATACACACACAGTGCACATCTCCCACACATGTGAAGATCACAAAGGTCACCACAAAGAGCCGTTTTTAGAGAATCACATCACACACGAGTGAACATGCTTGTTACCCACTGACACACAATGTAAAACACACACACACACACACACACACACACACACACACACACATTTTGACATACAATAACTCACATACAAAGCCAAACATTCATTTCTCACATCTTCCAGCTGTGATATCAGAGAGGAGCAATCTTTTAATGTCAGAAAAACGATGATGAGTGTGTCTGTCGTATCGACACAACAAACACACACGTACACACACACACACATACACACACCAAAATAAGTGGGTCAGCTCTGTGCAACAAACGTTCTGGCACACACTGCCACCTGAGACCAGCTGTTTTCACAAATACAGCTGAGAATTTCAGGTTTGGAGCCTTGAACTTCAAAAGGAGTTTGAATGTCTGCTGCCACTTTCAGCTGCTGAAGTGCCTCTGAGAAAAGCATTTAACCCCCAGCCACCAGAGCATCTGTGGAGAACAGATTTCAGTGGATCCACACTGAGTGAAAACTGGTTCAAAACATCTCTGACAGCTCCTGCACAGTCTGGCGTAAAAATAGTTTTACACAATGAGACCTCTCTGATTCAACCCTTGTGCCACACGACTTCACACATTCACAACACACTGATAGTCAGTGTTATAACACACTGATTAGCATTTTACACAGTGTCAAATGTTGTTTTTATCACTATATGACAATGACTTTTTATTATTCACTATTTAATTTAATTTAATTTAATCTAATTTAATTCTCATCCCCTGTCAGAAAAAGATAGACAAATAAACATTTAAAACACTAGAGAGATTATGGTTAATGCAGGGTTTCCTCCGATCATTACAGAAGGTCACTCACACGGATGGATCGTAGTACAGGTCTGCCTGCTCACTCAATCACTCACTCACTCACTCACTCACTCGCTCACTCAATCACTCACTCACTCATACACACACACACACACACACACACACACACACACACTCAGTGTTTGAATCACTTTGTCTTGTTGTCAGTAATTATCCACTGACATTTTAATGAAGTGTGTTATAAAGATGATGAGATTACAGTGTGTTATAAAACCACACATCAGACACTTTGGACTCAGTTGTTCTTCTTTTGATTTGATGAGAGAACAAGAGCAGCTCCTGTGGTTTTGTGGCTGTTTTCGAAACCACACCATCTTTTTGATCAAACAGCTGCAGAGCAAAGAAGAAAATAATTACTTCAGACAAAGTTCGTGTTAATTTAAATGAATAAAAAACACTGGGAGTGATTACCCTTTGACTCCCAGCAGCTTCTTCTATTCTTCATATGTGATTTGACAGAAAAAAAAATCCTCAATCTAATATTTGAATGTAGAATGTAGAAAGATGGCTCATACATAAGTGGAATAACCTGCAGTTCACATGGTGGCCACTAGAGGCTCAA
Organism: Chascanopsetta lugubris; assembly: GCA_016785325.1. Taxonomy (NCBI): domain Eukaryota; kingdom Metazoa; phylum Chordata; class Actinopteri; order Pleuronectiformes; family Bothidae; genus Chascanopsetta; species Chascanopsetta lugubris. The sequence goes on from JAFBJT010111831.1 coordinate 4,510, forward strand.
TCCCCATAGACTCCCATGTTAAAATGTACAAACTACACCTTTGGTCTCAGTCAGTCACATATTTTCATATAAGTTGTTTATCTTAATTCTATCCAGGTTTGAAATTGTGTTTAATTAAGGGGCGTGGCCTCTCGAGTGACACCTGGGTCGACCTGGCCCATTCTGTGGATGCGACCATATTTCAGCCAGGTGAAATAATTTGTAATTGTTGGTAAATGATTGACAGATGAGGAGAGGAGGTGAGACAAAGGAAGCAGATGGAGGACAGGGACAGACATGAAATGGAGGAAAAGAACAATCAGAGAAGCATCAGCTGTGGAGCAGATGTGACTGAAGGTGGATGACAACGCACCAACATCATCATCATCATCATCATCATCATCATCATCATCATCATCATCATCAACATCTACATCAACATGAAATGCAAGAATCACTGGAGACAGACACACCAACATCACATTGGTGTCTGGCCCATTTCACACGGTTCTCCCCATGGACACGTGTTGGAACCCATCTGTTTTGTGTCCTGAATGGGTAATGGCCCTGAATCATCATCATCATCATCATGACGCCTGCACACACACACACACACACACACACACACACACACACACACACACACACACACACACACACACACACACACACACACACACACACACACACACAATCCCACCCCATCCAAATATAGCTGTGGGATAAATACCTCTATCACAGGTGTGATAGAACACACATGCATGCACGCACGCATGCATGCACAAACACACGCACACACACACACACACACACACACACACACACACATACACACCCACTTGATGGGTTCATGCCCTGATTGTTCCTCCTCATTTAGTTTCCTGACAACACTCGTTCATTTCTATCTCTGACGTACATCATCATCATCCTCCGTCTCAGCCTCTCTGGCCATTTTACATCTATACATCATCATGTTATGTGATGGGTGAATGGCTCATGCATTATGATGTATGATAATGAGGCTTTAAGAAATTATATGTAAAATATGTAGGAAAATTCTGTTATGACTATTTTAGCTATTTTAAAACCGAATTTTAACCGTAAGATTTACCGTCTCTATTTATATATATAAGTATTTATAAGCAAAACTATTTAATCCTTGTTCAGAAATAACAGTCATGATATATTAATGTTTATGTAGCTATCCAGAATTGTATCTGGAAGTGCAGCACTAGACACCCTGCAATAGCAATTTTACCTCCAGAGTGAGTCATGAGCCAATTATTTCACATCATAAAAATCCTCATCTCATCCCTTTTCCTCTCTCGACCTTTCAGATATCTGATATGTGACGGATCAATAAGTGAAGTGCCATTATCGGGGCAATGAGCCATTAAACACATCCATTCATCTGTGTGAGGGTGAGAACATGCTCCTACCATCGCTCTCCATCCATCCATCCCTGTGTGTGTCCCTTAGCCATGAACTTCTTGTCCTTCACTTGGCTCTGTCTGACTCCCTCCATCATCTGTGGCTTGTATACACAGATAGCACCATTATGAAGGAATTCACTTTCAATACGAGGCCAAAGAAAAAAGCTTTTAAAGCAGTGAAATCTAATTCATCGAGCTCGATGACAGCAAATGAAGCAGATAGTGTGTCAGAGTGTGTGCGTTAGTCACCTCTCACCCACCTCATCGAACCTCTGAAATGCATTTACGTCGCTTTATGCCGAGGTTTGCCCCTCGGCTCTTTTCAATTCTACAAAACACAAAAAAAACGTTTTTCTTTTCATTTAATTCATTTTATTATTATTATTATTTAAGATTTCTATTTCACTTGTTTTATTTTATGTAATATTTTCTATTTTATTGTATTTTTTTTCATTAAAAATGTTTTAATGGAAACAAAGAGTGAGATGAATCATAACATGAAGCAAATGAGATGTGAGGGTTGAGACTGAGAGGGTATGATTTCTTATGATTTGCATCTTGTCTGAGAAACGACGGCAGACTCTGGAGCAATCGAAGGGGAACTAAACTTTATCCACATAAAAAAACTAAATCAAACAATGGTGTTTTTGTGGTGGAGGAATGAAAGGAAATTCTGAAAGTTGTTTGTGCAATAAAGCAGAAAAAGAGACGCAAACGAAATCGCTCTTTAATAGCTCAATTACGTCCCCAGATTTTGTGGTGGAACATGATGACGAGGAAAGATGTTCACAAAGAGCGAGGAGCTCAAACAGCTCCCTGGGGTCTGTGCTCAAAGTCTGCTGCTTTTCGGTTGTGTAGCTTTTTCAAATCACTTTCATTCTCCTTATCGGGTGTTTTGTGTCTGTTCTTCTTCTGTCTTCTGTCTCTTCTTTCAGTTTCGGAGCGCTGCATTTACATATGTAATTGAGACAGACCACTAGAGAGGGCAGGGGGAACTTCTGTCACAAAAAAATGCCTGTGTTTCAAGAAAATTCTCGACTTGAACAATGGACATATATTTTTCAAGCAGTGTTGTATGTGTTGGTTTCATGCACATTACTGCTCACTGCAGGATATGACAATAACGCTATGATCACTGAACATGGGACGGCACCAAGCTGCGGACAGATGAGGCCAATACAAAAGTGAGCCTGAAGTCCTCCATTGTCTTTTTGTCCTTTAAAGGTGCTGTGTGTAAGATTTGGTGACATCTGGAGGTGAAGTTGCATGATGTATCCATCACCTCACCCTCGCCCTTCTGAACATGCAGGAGAACCTCTGGTTGACTTCAGTTATGAAAACTCAAAAGATGTTTGGTATGTGGAGGGTATGTGGAGGGAGGGACCAGGGGGCTCTCGCAGACAGGTTTGATCCTAGATACGTGGAAGGAGGGGTAGATCCTCATGGAGCATGGGGGGTTCAGACGAAACGCCACAGGGTTGATTATCCTCTCGATAGGGAGGGGCGAGTTTCTTGGACTCAACCAAGAGGGGCAGGTTCTGAGAGGACAGCCACACCCTCTGGCCCACCCCGTTCTCAGGAGCCCGGGAGCAGGGGCAATTGAAGGAAATGGGAGACCAGTCGGAGGCCCTCAGGAGGGAGGCCCTGGCTCTGGCCCATGTCCTGCGGCAGCTTCTGGTGTAGCGCTGGGCCGAGGGACAGGTGACCTTCTCCTGGGCTGGGAACAGGGATGGCTGATACCCATAGCAGCACTGGAGCGGGGAGAAACCAGTGGCAGAAGTGTTTAAAGGATTGTGCGAATACGCTACCCACGGGAGCTGCTGGGACCACGTAGTCGGGTTGCAGTTTGCTATGCATTGGAGTGTGGTCTCCATTTCCTGGTTCATGCAATCGGTTTGGCCATTAGATTGGGGGTGGTAGCCGGATGACAGGCTGGCAGTGGCCCCCAGGAGGCTGCAGACTTACGCGCCAGAAGATGGAGGAGAACTGAGGGCCTTGGTCCGACACCACATAAACGGAGAGGCCCTGGAGGTGGACGACGTGGAGCAGCAGAATATCAGCGGTCTCCCTGGTGGATGGGAGCTTGGGCAGTGCGACCAGGTATGTGGAGGGGATGTGGAGGGAGGGACCAGGGGGTATCTTAGAAAAACGGTCAATGATTGTGAGAATTGTGTCCATACCCTCTGATGATAGTAGTCTGGTGATGAAGTTGAGGGCAATATGGGACCAGGGACGGTGTGGCTCCAGGAGGGGATGAAGCAAGACGTCTTGCACTGGTTGCAGGTGGGACAAGCCCTGATGAACTCACGAGTGTCCTCCAGGGTGGACCACCGGAAGTGACGGCGCAGGAACTCGAGGGTGATGCCCAGTGACAAGAGAGATTGGAGGAACCTCGGAGCGAAGGGTGGCTGGCACAAACAAGCGATCGGCGGTTAACTTGAATCATTGGACAAGAACGACAGACAATAGGGTGTGCAAAGGCACGATTCACCCGGATGGGGAAGGAGTCGTACGCTTGTTGGGACAGGTCCCTGCATAGTGTCCAGTGGTGTCTCAGTACAGGCAGAGATTCCCCTTGCGGCGGCGGCGTTCACATTCAGCAGGAGTGAGGCGGGTGCATCCCAGTTGCATAGGTTTGGGTTCGGGGAGTGCAGACAGGCCACCAGGAGTCAACACTGGGAAGGCAGAGTCGCCGTGGATCAGGCGGGAGAGAGCTTTTGAGCTGTCGAGTTGGGGTCGCGACAAATGTATTTCCACTCTCTGCGCCTTGCTTGAATCTGGACATCGAGGTGGATGGTAGCGCGGAATAATTCCTCCAGATCAGTGGCAGGGGGAAGTGACGCAAGGTCATCCTTGACATACCCGGCCAACCCGTGACGTCTGGCCCTGGTGCAGAACTCGATGGCGTGGAGTAGATCGTCCCCAGCATCAAGAGCGGTGGCGCCGGTGGTGAAGATGGAGCATAGTTCCGCGGCGAAGGCGGAGAAGGAGGAACACGCCTCAGACTGACTTTCCCACTCCGCAGGATGTAACAAGTGGCTGCCATAGAGAGGAACAGCTCCTCATGTAAATATACATTAATGGGCTCATTTAAGGGTAATGGAAAAAAAAAAAACATTATAATAAAACATTGAAGTGAATATAAATTCATGAAAATGTCAGAATATCATGGTTTTGTAATATTTTTAGAAGTGACAAAAAGGCAGAAATCTTACACACTGTACCTTTAACATCAAGCTTGAAATTTGCATCTAGTTGCATCTTTGAATCAAATCCACTTGTGACTCTGCCAAAAAGTTGCTAGCTCTGGTTCTTCAGTGGTTATAAGCAGCACTATTCTTCAGTGTCTCAGCAAATATTTATTTGCCGAGCAAAACATTACGGACAAACGCGCGCACGCACACACACGCACACACACACACACACACACATACGCACTCACACATCTCTGTGGACTATAGCGGCTCACAGCTGCAGTCGTTGCACAGCTGCAGCTCAGCCAAATCTCTGTGAAGAGACAAAGAAAGGCTGGAATAGTCCAAGTGGGCCCCTGAGAAGGTGTGATGGTGCTATAAGTAGCTTTATGATGGATTGGAGCTTTTCAGGGGCCACCAGCTAAAAACTGGTTGTAACGGGAACAGGAGGCGACCGGAATAAGACAGGAGTCTCAGGTTCTCCTGTATATCAAAACGTTAATGAGGCTCACAGGAGATATAATGACACCAGAGGGGGCGATGTTGCTCAGACTGAGGGTTTGTTATGAGTTAAAGGGCCCTGAAGTGTAACTATCTGGCTGCGATACAGGAACATGTTGTCGCCTGGTTGCGTCCTGTGAATCTCCTCAGCACTTTTACACTCGCTCACATCAGCAGAGCCAGGAAGAGGAGATGGAGTCAGACAAGAGCTGAGTCTTTACTGACTCTGTGGGTTTACACCACCGATGTGTCACCAAGTCAGCAAGCAACACACACACACACGCACACACACACATACACACAAATGACTCATAACCGAGCATTGGGGTATTAAAGGTTCAGCATGTTGGATAACCTGGCATCTAGTGGTGAAGTTAAGTACTA